>OU898282.1:145401557-145559750 GCA_918026665.1 Diabrotica balteata
TGCCGTGCCAACATGGCGGAAAATGTCTCACGAGCGACAACTCTGCGATATGTCTTTGTCCATTGGGGTTTTCAGGAGACTTGTGCGAGATCCGGGTTGATTTACAGGTAAATTGATTTATTCAAATGAGCCAGGCAGCAATACCGTGCTTCAAAATTATAAACAAGACAAAGTAGACTATGAATAGAGGAATGCCAATTTCGATGAGAACAAAAGCTACTGTATGTACTTAGAGTAAATCGATAAAATTTGTGAAAAGTAAAATATACTAATAGAGATGATTATTTTGTTTCTGAAAACTTCTGCATTTAAACATACATACATACTGTGACTAGAAAATTCATTGCACAATTCGACTCTACATTAATAGGCGATCGGTTTACCCTAAAAAAAACTAAAAAAAAAACAATTAGAAACGGAATATACCGTTTTTTTTTAATTTCTAATGTACCTTTCAGTCGATTCTATACGAAGCGTATAAATGGAAAACCTTTGGTAAGTTATTAAACTGTTTATTCGGGCTGTTGGGCCGTTGTCTTCTGTTGAGATTAGTTCTCGACGTTTCGCCAACACTACGGGTTGGCATCTTCTGGAGATGTTGATGCTTCGCTTGTAAGCAGAAACTGACGACGCGTCACACACAATCACGCTAAGCGATCAACCCTACCCCTAGGAACATGTGTATACCAAACTAAGTATGGGATCCACATGTCCGAAGATCAAACCGGTCACACTTCACTAGTTGAAGTGGTACCTATCTGACCCCCAGGCTTTTCCACCACCCCTCCTCATCGTGTGACTTACGTGAGGAGGCTTATGATCTGAAAGTTACTTGAGGTGCCCTGGGTAATGAGACACCTCCTGTTTTTAATTACTGTGGTTATGCCACCTGACTGTAGGGGTAGCCACATCTAGGCTTTTCTCCCTATTTACTTTACTGACTCTATAGATTTTACTCTAACTTCACTTCGGGACTGAAGTCCCTAAAAAAAAAAAGAAAAAGAGCGTGTGTTCCGTCCATGAAGCCGACAGCCTGGGCTGTCGACTTCATGTCCGGAAAAAAGTGTGTGCTCGGTCACTCAGCCGCCGATTTGGCAAAAGTAAATTTTGTTCTCCTCGCCGGCTGGGCGCCCGAAGTGTGTCCGGCCACCGAGCCCATGCTTGCCGCACATGACCTCAGTGCTCGGGTGTCGCGAAAAGGATCAGCATTTATTTGATCCGCCTTAAGGGCCTTATCCGCATTAGCGGTATATAGAAGGCCTGACGGGCCTTCTATATAGAAAAATAGGATGAATTTTACGTTAAAACGTTTAATAAATTAAAATTGATTTTTGAAGTTCTGAATTTAAAAGAAAAACAACCGATTTTTTTTTTTTTTTTTTTTTTTTTTTTTTTTTTTTTTGGGTTTGGGGGTCTTCCTTGGCGTTGGGACTATAAAATGCCGGCACAATTCTTACCCTTTTATTCTTACATGCTAATTTGTGTGGGTGTGCATTGCAGGGTGTATATGGCCTCCACACACCCCGGTGTATATTGTCCTTAACTAAGTGCCTTGGCACCTGTATTCTCTCGCCAGAGTCCTAAAAATAGATATTTTTTTGGTGGTTGTTTTTCTGATGACTGCATTCTTTTATTTGACGTCATTGCGACCATCTCATTCTTCATTTATTCGTTGGGGACCCTATATCCGGCTATTTGCTGTTTAGGTCTTCTGTGTACCGTCCTGGTATTTGCGTTGTAGTTAGTCAGCTCTCTTAACATGCTACTTGGGTGGTTGTTTAGTCCGTTGAATAGTTCGTATGCCTTTTTGTCCATTGTGTGAAGGATCCTTGTTTGTCCTGAGTCTCTGTATAAATTTCTCAGAGGTACATATCTCGGTAAGTTCAGGGCATCTCTTATTAGTTGATTTTGTGCTGTTTGTATTTTTTTCCTGTTTGTTTTACAGGTGTGTCCCCACGCAGCAGAGGCATACGAAAGGACTGGCAGGATAATACTATTCGCAATCCTGATTTTGGTTTTAAACCTTAGCTTACTTCTTCTACCAATAAGCGTTGAGAGCTGATTTTTCAGCGCTTTGGCTCTATACGTTTGCTGATTTATGTGCTGCGTAAATGTGAGTTTTTTGTCTAGTAACACTCCTAGGTATTTGGCCTCGTTTGTCCATTCTACTGGGGTGTTCCCAATCATTAGTTCTCGGTTCGGTACACTTCTTCTGTGACTAAACATTACAGCCTGTGTTTTATCCGGGTTTAAGGCTATTTTCCATTTGATGCACCATCTTTCGAATCTATTAAGTGCTCTCTGCAGATGATTAGCTGCATGATCTGGATTTCTCCAGCTAACAGCTATTGCTGTGTCGTCGGCGTAAAGACTCAACAGGGAACCTGGTTCTTTTGGCGTGTCGGCCGTATAGATGGTATACAGGTAAGGCGACAGAACAGCTCCCTGAGGCACACCTGCTTCCAGGGTCCCGACTTCGGACAGAGTTGCCCCCGTTTGAACCCTGAACCTTCTGTTGGCTAGGTATGATCCAAGGAGGCATGTCATCGCCTCGCTGTATCCCATGGAGTTCATTTTGTAAATGAGTCCGTCATGCCAGACCCTGTCAAATGCTTTACTGACGTCCAGAAATGCTGTTGCCGTATACATTTTTTCGTTATAGCCTTTTGTTGTAAATTCAGTAAAACGTAGAACTTGTAGTTCGCATGAATGTTCGCTTCTGAATCCAAATTGAGCTTCTGGTATGATGCCTAGTGCTTCCGATTCGTCGTTGAGTCTTTTTAATATAACTCTTTCCGCTATCTTGCTTATTGATGATAGTAGGCTGATAGGTCTGTAATTTTGCGGAAAAATGCCATCCTTCCCTGGTTTTTTAATCATGATAATTTGTGCCTCCTTCCATCTATCTGGAAAATATCTTAGTTTGAGCATGTTGTTTACAATGTTCGTTATGTAGACAGTAGCTTTGTTGGGTAGATTTTTTAGTGCCCTGTTTGTGATGTTGTCAGGTCCTGGGGCTTTTTTGGCGTTTGTTAGTTTTATTAGCTCTTTTATTTCTTCGGGAGATGTATGTGTTATTCCTACTCTGCCCTTTCTTCTCTTTAGTCTTCTGGCTGTTCTTTCTACCTCTTCTTCAAAGTCTATGTCTTCATTGGGATTTTCGTTATTTCTACATGCCCTTTCTAGTTCGTCCTTTAGGACTTCAGCTTTGTCTATTTCCGTGTGGACAATCCCGTTTACTCCATGTAAGGGAGGTATGGGTTTCTTGTCCTGTCGGAGGATTTTCGATAATTTCCAGAAGGCGGATTTGTTAGGGTCTAATTCTTGGATATAGTTGTCCCAGCTTTCATTTCTGTGATTTCGTAGTTGTCTTTTAACTTCCCTGTCTAGCTCATTTGCAATCCTTTTATCTTCTAATGTTCTAGTACGATAGGCTCTTCTTCTTTTTCTGTTTTTTTCTTTAATTAAGTCTTGTAGATCCTGACTTATATCTCCGAATCTTCCTTTTTGTCTTGTGATTGTTTCGGTTTTGGAGCTGGCATCGATAGCATTAATTATAGTTTCTTCTAGTTTGGTTACGCTGTCTTCTAGTTCTGTGATGTTGTTTATTGTTGGAATGTTACCGATGTTTTCGCTCACAATTCTTCTAAAGTTTGGCCAACTTGTTATCTTTCTTTTGTGGGGCTGCGAATAGTTTAGTTCTATTGCGCCCAGGGTCAAAACGATTAGATTGTGCGTCGAATCGCCTTCGTTTAGAGAGCGTATCTCGTATTGTTGACCCACGTTGTGTAGGATTGCAATGTCTAGATGTGTAGGGAGTTGTCCGTGAAAACAGGTCGGTTCTGTTGGTCCGATCACGTAGGTGTTTGGTCTATTTTCGAGATGGCCGCAAAGTCGTCTCCCGTTATTGTTGGTCGCTCTATCGAACCAGTTGGGAGATCTCGCATTAAGGTCTCCTATGATTACCGTGGGCTCTTCTGTGTCGAGGATTAGGCTCAAATCTTCATCGAATATCGGTTCGTTAGGTCTGACATAAGCTGACACTATTTTTAGTGTTTCGTTGTTGGCCTTTAGTCTTACTAGCGTGGCTTCCATTGTGACCAGTCCACCTGGTGTTGGGATGTGTTCATGTTCGATGCCTTTTTTAACTAGTATGGCTGTTCCTCCTGATCTTGCTCTATGGTCAGTTCTATAGATATCGTAGCCTGGAAATTTGGTTTTCTTCCTTTCCACTAGTTTCGTTTCTTGAAGGGCTACGATATCGAGCTCTAATCTATTTATCATTTCGTCCAAAAGGTTGAGTTTTTGGAAAATTCCACCGGAATTCCAGGACCCTATGCGTAGATCTTCCGTATGGTTAGCTAACATTGTCGATTTATTTCACCGAATGCAGTCATCATTTTTGTGGCCCTATCCATCACGGACATCATCTCCATCATTTTCTTATTGTATTCCGTCTGGAATGTGGCAATGAGTGCGGCTGCGTCTTGCATCGTTGGGGCCGCTTGTTCTGGGGTTTTCTTGGCTGCTTGTGCGTAGCTGAAACCCGTGGTTGTTGTTGTTGGGTTGAGTGGTCTGCCCGTTGGTTTTACGGGGGCAGGGGTCTTCTTTTTTGGAGCTTTTGAGCATCCTCTGTAATTGGCCGTATGCGCCTGTTCGCAGTTGGCGCATTTTGGAGCCGTTTCTTTGCTTTTTCCGCACTCATTGCTGAGATGGTTTTCACCACACCTTACACATCTGGAGTCGCAGTGGCAAGCCTTTGAACTGTGGTAATAACCCTGGCAGTTTAAAACACTGTAGGGTATCTTTTGTGGTCTTGATTTCGTCTTCGAAACGAATCTTCATGTAGCACAAGTTTGTTATTTTGCGTATTTTTTGTATGTCATCCTCTTTGAGGGTGATCATAAAGAAAGGCAGTATTGGTTTTCCCTCTTTTTTAGAGTACATGTTACTGACTCTAGTTACGTCGACGTCTTTATTTCTTAATTCATTAAGAATAAGTTCGGTGCTTGTGCTCGCCGCTAGCCCTTTTAGGATTACCCTCTTTAATTTGTCGCTGTCTATCGGGTAGGCAACGTACTCTACCTTCGGGGTGTGTTCTTCTAGTATTTTGACTACTCCTAGGTAATCTTCCCTAGTTTTGGTGTTAATGACAATAGATCTGCCAGATCTGGCAAACTTATTGTCAGAAACGATACCTTTCTTTGCTGCTTTTTGCAGGATCGCTTGATGTTCTGCGACCGTCTTTAAGATGATCGCAGGAGGTTTAGGTCTCTTAACGTTAACCTCTGCAGGTATCTGAGGGTCAACGACGTTTTCTTTATCAACTTGAGGTTCTTTCGGTACCTCCAAGTTTTTCTGGGCTTTTTTCTGCTCACTTCTTTTTTGTATTTCTTTAGCAGCTTTTGTGAGCGCTTCATCTTTTCTTTCGTTGATTTTCTGAGTTTGTTTCTCAACAATACTCAGTGCTTTTTTCGGTTTCTCGCTACTGTTGACTGATTTCTCAGTAGCGGTGCCTTTTGTTTTTTCCTTTTTTTGGACTTTTGTCCATCCTGCTTCGCTTTTTTCTTTTTCTTGTATTACCTTCTGTTCTTTTGGCTTTCCTCCGCAACCAGACGTAGAAGGGGCGGCGATTTCCATCCAGGGTGGGCTTCCTGGTCTGGTTATTTCCCAGATGACTTCGTCTCTTCTCTTTTCTTCTAGCTCTTTCCTTTCATTTCTTTCGGTCAGAGCCATTATATGGCCGACCAGCTTCTTGATTTCTTCGTCCTTTGCCTTGTTTTCTTTCCGTAACTCAGTCATCTGAGTTAGGAGGTCTTGTATTTGGGCATTTGCTTGTTTTTCCCTTTGACGGCTCTCTTCTTTGAGCAGTCTGATCTGTTCGGTCAGTAGATCTACCGACTTATAGAGCTCATTTTCGTCTTTTTCCTTTGTTCTTTTTCTTTCTTCCTCGTCTTCTGAGGAGTCTGCGGTTGGCCTTTGCCGTTTTTTCTTCCTACCTACCTCCGGCTCGGCATTAGTTGCGGTGGAGATGATGTCCACTATGGGGGCTATTTCATCGTTTGTTGGGGGCGGGGCTACAATCGACTCGGTGGCCGGGCTCAGCTCTTCGTCGAGGGTAACTTCCATGGTGATCGAGACGCTGTCGTCTGTTTCCACCTCGCTTTCGTCTTCTTCGGCATCTTCTTCGTCCGGGATGAACGATTCGTCGTCTGAAGTCTCTACGATTAACGCGGATTCGGGTTTTAAATTTGAAGTAAATTCATTATATAATTTAATTGCAGATGTAACTGACGGGGTGGGTGACTTGGAATTGTCATCATCATCTTTTTCTTGTGATGTCACCTGCGTGACATCACTTTTTTGGGGAGAGGGATCACTCATAATGCCGTAAGGCAGTGAACATAAGTGTTCAAAAGACTATATTGAGTTTGCTACTCTGAAGACTCTGTTTTTGTCTTTCCGCCTGGCCGCTGCCTGACGGTTTTCCTGGGTGTCGTCCCAGCAACCTCTCGGTAGTTCTCTCCCTGATTTCTCAGGGAGGGATCCTCTTCAAGTTTCTCTCACCTCAGAGGCAGGGGCCGTTTCTGTCCGACCTAGATTTCAAAACTAGGCCTTACAGTGTCATACCTGTCGACCCACTGAGATGAACCCGTATTTTTCGCTGACACGAAGCTATTAAAAGCCTCCGCGAGGAGCCTATAAAGGCAACCCCTCGGCGGTTTAACTTAAAAATAGCCCCGCATCCGCTTTTCACTTTGTTGAAGGACAAAGGCCTGTGCAAACTGGGTGTCTTACTCACCCGGAGCTAACAAGCTCCGTTGCGTTCAGGTCGATTGCCCCACCAAAGCACGCTTCGCTGCTCGTCGCTACGCTCTTCGCTGCACGTCTGTACTGTTGAACCGCTGAGGTCCAACTCACTGACGACGCGTTGTACTACGGAGGCATTATTTATAATTCCCACTCGCCTCCTCTCCACTGGTTTCGGCTTGAGGGGGCGTGTCGTTGTTTATAGTAGCTTTTCTATCTCCGTGTTTGGCGGGAAGGGCGTTTGTGGATTTTAATACTGGTATCCATGTTTTGTTGATTTTTAGTCCTTCTTCTATCCTATTGAAATTGTTTGGGTGCTTGTATATTTCCACCGCTTCCGATATAACCGTGGGTAGTACTGTGAAGTTTTGTCCAGCATCTGTGTTTCTTCAAATAGTATTCGATGTTCTCCGCTTCCCAAAGCGTGTTCGGCAACGGCAGATTTGTCGATATGTCCTAAACGACAATGGCTTTTATGTTCATTTATCCTGGTGTTGGTGTGTCTTTTTGTGGTTCCCACATATACCATTCCACATGTGCATGGTATTCGGTATATTCCGGCCGTTGCTAATGGTCGCGTTTGTCTTTTACCGATCTTAAACAATCCTTGATCTTCTTTGTAGGTCTGAAGATGGTCTTTATGTTGGCTTTCTTGAGTATTCGCCCAATTCTGTCCGTTACCCCGATATATAGGGCAAGAACGCTTTCCCTTTACATTCTGTTTCTTCGTCCCTTCTTCTAGATACGTTGTTCATCGCCTTGTGTATTTCTCTTCTGGTGTACCCATTAGAGGTGAGCGCTTTTTCAATATAAAGAAGTTCACTTTGGAGATGTTGTGGTTCACAAATTCTCTTCGCCCTCTCTGCCAAAGTTTTGATGATACCTTGTTTTTGGCTAGGATGATGATTTGAGTTCCTGTTTAGGTATCTGTCTGTGTGTGTAGGTTTTCGATACACTTTATGTCCTAAGTGACCTTCCTTTCGATTTACTAATACATCCAGGAACGCTAGTTGTTGAGCTTTTTCTGTTTCCATCGTAAATTGAATATTTGGATGTAGTGTATTTATATAAGCCAGGAAATCGTTTAGTTTTTCTGCTCCGTGACCCCAAATCACAAAGGTGTCATCAACGTATCTGAACCATACCTAGGCTTGTATGCTGAGTCCATTATCTTCTTCTCTAAATGTTCCATGAAAAGGTTGGCTACGACGGGCTTAGTGGGCTTCCCATTGCTACTCCATCCATCTGTTCATAAATTTGGTCTTCCCATGAAAAGTATGTGGTAGTTAGGCAAATACGGTATAATTCCACCATATCCTTGGAAACTAGTCCCTCAATTAAATTCAGAACGTCTTCTAGGGGGACTCTTGTAAATAGGGAAACCACATCAAAACTAACAAGAATGTCAGATTCCTGCAGTTATTCCTTTGATCTTCTCAATAAAATGGGCGGAGTCTTTTACAAAGGCATCGTTTTTTCCTATGTGTGGTTGTAAAATATCGGCCAGATGTTTTGCAAGGCTGTAAGACGGAGATCCTATGGAGCTCACAATAGGGCGGAGAGGTACATCGTCTTTGTGTATTTTCGGCAAGCCATACAAGCGTGGTGGGACTGCTTCGCTGTTGCATATTCTTGGCTTTATCTCCTCTGGTATGGACGAAGATTTAATAAGTCTGTTGATTTTCCGTAGGGTGACTGCTGTGGGATCTTTTTTAAGTTTCTTATAAACCGCAGGATCTAGAAGACTTATTAAATGACTTATTAAATCTTCGTCCATACCAGAGGAGATAAAGCCAAGAATATGCAACAGCGAAGCAGTCCCACCACGCTTGTATGGCTTGCCGAAAATACACAAAGACGATGTACCTCTCCGCCCTATTGTGAGCTCCATAGGATCTCCGTCTTACAGCCTTGCAAAACATCTGGCCGATATTTTACAACCACATATAGGAAAAAACGATGCCTTTGTAAAAGACTCCGCCCATTTTATTGAGAAGATCAAAGGAATAACTTTGCAGGAATCTGACATTCTTGTTAGTTTTGATGTGGTTTCCCTATTTACAAGAGTCCCCCTAGAAGACGTTCTGAATTTAATTGAGGGACTAGTTTCCAAGGATATGGTGGAATTATACCGTATTTGCCTAACTACCACATACTTTTCATGGGAAGACCAAATTTATGAACAGATGGATGGAGTAGTAGCAATGGGAAGCCCACTAAGCCCGGTCGTAGCCAACCTTTTCATGGAGCATTTAGAGAAGAAGATAATGGACTCAGCATACAAGCCTAGGGTATGGTTCAGATACGTTGATGACACCTTTGTGATTTGGGGTCACGGAGCAGAAAAACTAAACGATTTCCTGGCTTATATAAATACACTACATCCAAATATTCAATTTACGATGGAAACAGAAAAAGCTCAACAACTAGCGTTCCTGGATGTATTAGTAAATCGAAAGGAAGGTCACTTAGGACATAAAAGTGTATCGAAAACCTACACACACAGACAGATACCTAAACAGGAACTCAAATCATCATCCTAGCCAAAAACAAGGTATCATCAAAACTTTGGCAGAGAGGGCGAAGAGAATTTGTGAACCACAACATCTCCAAAGTGAACTTCTTTATATTGAAAAAGCGCTCACCTCTAATGGGTACACCAGAAGAGAAATACACAAGGCGATGAACAACGTATCTAGAAGAAGGGACGAAGAAACAGAATGTAAAGGGAAAGCGTTCTTGCCCTATATATCGGGGGTAACGGACAGAATTGGGCGAATACTCAAGAAAGCCAACATAAAGACCATCTTCAGACCTACAAAGAAGATCAAGGATTGTTTAAGATCGGTTAAAAGACAAACGCGACCCATTAGCAACGGCCGGAGTATACCGAATACCATGCACATGTGGAATGGTATATGTGGGAACCACAAAAAAGACACACCATACACCAGGATAAATGAACATAAAAGCCATTGTCGTTTAGGACATATCGACAAATCTGCCGTTGCCGAACACGCTTTGGGAAGCGGAGAACATCGAATACTATTTGAAGAAACACAGATGCTGGACAAAACTTCACAGTCTACCCACGGTTATATCGGGAAGCGGTTGGAAATATACAAGCACCCAAACAATTTCAAATTAGGATAGAAGAAGGGACTAAAAAATCAACAAAACATGGGATACCAGTATTAAAATCCACAAACGCCCTTCCCGCCAAACACGGAGATAGAAAAGCTACTATAAACAACGACACGCCCCCTCAAGCCGAAACCAGTGGAGGGGAGGCGAGTGGGAGAATTATAAAATATTGCCTCCGTAGGTACAACGCGTCGTCAGTTTTGCTTACAAGCGAAGCATCATACATCCCAGAAGATGCCAACCCTAGTGTTGGCTGAAACGTCGAGAACTAATCTCAACAGAAGACAACGGCCCAACAGCCGAATAAACAGTTTAATAAGTTTAGACGATGGCCGTTGAGAAGCCTAACGCAATTTATCTTTGGTAAGTTGTTTTGAAAAAACTCGCAAAAAACCTACCAAAATCGTAATTTGACACCAATGAACATTTTGTTTTAAAAAACATGTTTTTAGAGCTAATCTAAGTCTCTATAAGTGCGCTGTGTTTTATTGTCAGGAATTCAATAATGTACATTTTTCTGTAGTTCATAAACTGTTCGTCCCATTGATTTTTTTAGTAGTAAACATAATTTAAACGCTTCCTCTTGAGCATAAAACGCTCAATATTCCGAATTTTCCGTTTTTACAAACTTCTGTGGAATGCTTACAAAAAAAGTGCACAAGCACTTCATATATTCACCTACAGACATCAAAATATTCGCTATAGCGTGTTATCGAGCGGCTCGCTCCATTGAACAATAAAACCCTTTTGAGTTTTGAATTTCTAGATCACTAAACTATCCTTTGGCTGGCATTTTTACTAACAATGAATAGACGAGAGAGGAAAATCGAGTTACGAATTTCCACCACCGAAGGCAGCAGAGCGAAAAATTGATCAGTCATTTTAAGAGTGCCCTTTCAAAATAGGGTTAAATTAGTTTAGTAGGTCCACCTACACTTCCCTCTTAATGTATTTAAATATAATTCACTAAGGAATTGGATCATTCCAGAAATAAAAATTATTTTTTAGGAACCATTACAAAATAGAAAAAAAATTTTAGAGTTCGGGATGATAGTATTAAGTCGTTGCCATGAATTCATTTCACGTCTTCATATACAAATACTGATTTCAAATTTGTTTTCATTATTTAACTTATTTAAGTGAATATCATAAACCTAGCATATCAGTTTGTTTAGATGTGCGTAAAAAAATAGAATTTATAATATTAGCAATAAAGCACAATCCACAAAAATTATAAATACTGCCGGTGGATAAATTCACCAAAAAATGTGAAGTTACTATTATTAG
Organism: Diabrotica balteata; assembly: GCA_918026665.1. NCBI lineage: Eukaryota > Metazoa > Arthropoda > Insecta > Coleoptera > Chrysomelidae > Diabrotica > Diabrotica balteata. The sequence continues at coordinate 145,412,799 of OU898282.1, forward strand.
TACAGTCATGAGGTGGGTTTATGGTGAGTAGTTAGAAGAGAACCTTAAGAAACAAAAGTGAATGGGTGTCAACTTGCGCTTTTACCCTTCTCTCGGGGTGGAAATGATTTTATCAAAATAAACTGATGGAACTGGCACCTATTTGTATGGTCTCCACAATACCAAGTTTATTCTACTACATTGGAGAGATTCCAGAATAAATTTTTAAGATATTGTGCATATAAATTAAACATATCGCATTTATTAATCATGATTATACAGATATTTTAAAAACACTCAAATTGAATTTGTTTAAAAACCTGACGAGATAACTCTGATTTAGTATTTCGTTTTTAAATTAATAAATGGTTTAATTTGTTGTTCTGAACTTGTCCAATCTAATAGTTTATATGTTTCCTCAACAGTATCAGATATGTTGATCTGTTTTATATACCTTTTCACAATACAAATTATGGTATGCACTCCCCATTGAGTGAACATTGAAAATTTTAAATGGAAACAATTTAGAAATATTTGGTCTCTCCTTGGCTTCATTTAAAAATCGAATTAAAAGAGCTTGACAAGTTGTAATACTTTTTTTGTTTATTTTAATCCATCTTGTTTCTTCTTTAATTAATTATTTTGTTTTATTTATAAGAAAGACTTTAATTTCACTTGGTTTGTAAGCAATTACAGAGATAGATTTTTATACTGTATGTTAACATATATGTTTTTTTGTAATGGGAGTAATCTATGCTTATAAATTAAAAAAAAGACGTTAGTTACCGTTTTGGTAATTGGATATTTCATGAATCAACTAAGTATTAAATACTTGAAGGAAACATTTAAGTGCATATACAATATCATCGTATTTGCATCGTTCGGTATAAATGCAAATATCGTCCGCACACTGAACACTTTTAAAAGAAAGATCAATCATTTAAAGGCTATGGAGATCAGACATGTTACATATGGGGCTAAGTAAAAAACTACTAAACTTTCCATACTTTTCTCGATACCGTACATTATTCTTATGTAAACTTTTTAATTTGCCATGTCAATGCCAGTTAAATATGTTTTTAAAACTATAGTTGGTAAACTTTTGGCGAATTCTCCTGCATACATGGATTTTTGAAGCTAAGCAGCGCCAATGTGCGAAAGCGTAGATAAGGTCAAACGCCAAGAAAGTTCTTCCATGATAAATCCACCATAACAAAAGAAAGGTACATTTAAATAACTGGCGACAGACTTGATCCTTTCGAATTATTTAAAATACGTTTGCAGAACTGAATGGGGCACAACAAAAGTTTCCAGAGTCTTATTTGGGGCATAAAAATAACATTTGAATAATTGAAATACTGGATGAATATAATTTAGAGAGTGATAAGTGAAGCATTGAGATCAACTTATTTGAATGACGGCGTTTTGAGCGCGAAAATATAGCTTAACAAAACCGAACGAAAAATAAAACATTTTAAAGCTAATAAAACATTTAAGGGTTAATTAAATCAACATTTGTTTCTGAAATATTTCAAATACCGTGTTTCTTACTGGCAACAGAAACAAATATATAGGGAATATTTCATTTATAATTCAGCATAATTATATTCATATTCTTTGTAGTTCGTGTAAACCTATTTTAAATTCAAAATGAGAGAATAAATTATGAAGAAAAATTTAAGTAGTGCAAAGTGAAGGCACTAAAAACTATTTGGAAGCAATCAACATATTCCTTGTAAACTAGGAAAGGCCACTAACAAAAAACAGCCAGATTCTGTCATCACGACAAAATATAAACAAACACCAATTCACATTGTTCTTCAGATCTCTGAAAACATATTCTTGGCAGGCGGAGACTACAAGGCTATATACATAAACTCACACTGGGGGGAAACTAGATAAAGAAGGCTTTTTATGTATATGGTGACACAATTTTAAACACATACCCACAGGTGACTTAAAGGCGTATTTTTGTTATGTCTGCTAACAGAACACTCTCCTTTCAGACAATTACTAATACTAATAATAAACTAATAAATAAGAAGTAAATATCTTACTAAAGAGAGACCTGGAAATAAACAACTTCACATACTAAATAAACCAATTCATAAGAGAAGCTGCATGAAAAATAACTCAGTCAAGGAAATAAACCGTCGTAGTCATTAACTACCAATCGAACAAAAAATAATTAAGAGAAACAAAGAATAAGACGTACATGGCAGCTGTGGATAACACCACCAAACAAGACTAATTTGCATACAGCTGTAGCAGAGTTAAAAACATTATTAAATTATGACAAAACCAATAGCATACACATATATCTCAGACATCTTACACCTACAGATGCTATAGAATATTAACTGTAGAAAGTAAATAACCGAATAGAACCTCCAAACCACCAAATATTTTGCTGAACATCTTAAAACGATTTTCCACACATAACCTGCAGAAGAACAACTTAACATCGATAACAAAATCCAACATTACCTAGAATCTATCTACCAACTTGAAACTCCTCTAAAAAAATAATTATTATTGTGAGAACATTACCAGATACAAACTATACTTTGTATTAACCCAACTAGTATTCAACACCAATTATTAAGAGCACGATAGAAACCATTTTTAAGTGACAAACATTCATCAAAAGTCTGGCATTGGATTACAGCACTCTACCACTGAACAAATTTATTTTACTAAGTTTACCAACAAATATACAAATCATTGAAATAGAAAATATTGCTTTGGAATTTTTTTAGGCCCTCCGGTAATTCAAAGAGTATGTATATTGTCCTCTTATACAAAATTAGAAAAAATTGTTTTCTAATAATTACTTCCAAACCCTAATGTCGTATTCTGCAATACATCCTCAGAAGTCACAAGATTATGTTTTGCAGATGAGTAATCTGATCTAATCACAAAACAATCCAGTTTGTAGCTTCCCAGAGAGTCTAGTGCTTATCTAAACGGCTATCTTACATAAAACTTATGTAACTCTAAGTAAAAAGGTATGTATCATAGGCTATTCATGGAAGAAAATACATCTTTACCAAAAGGAAATAGGATAATAATGACCCACACTTAAATCGACGCATTAGGATGGTATACCCGTAGCGAATACTGGTGCACCAGTATGGATAAACCGTCTACATACTCACCGTGTTGATGGTTCCAATACTCAACCAAGCATGCGAACTGTATTGGGCACAATCTAGGCCTCGCCCACTTACTAGGTTACAGCTTTGAGTTCATATAAGCTCCACCCAACCCATCCGCGGGAACATGGCCCTTGTCAGACGAAATTTACAAAAAATCAATTATGATCCTGAGCTCCGCTCCCATGTCGGAACTTCCCGCCAGGACTTAACATGGCTCCGTTCAAGACACCGCCTCTTAAAAACAGCAAAAAGGCTAGTAGATCAAAACTTTAATGTAATGACACGGATCGTGGACGGAGAACAATGAGAGAATATACGCTGCACCAGCTAACTGTGAACATGCATGTATTACAAGCAAACCTGAGGGCTTCAACCAACCGAGACGAATTTGGACTCCACACTTTCAAATAGAATAAGGATGAACTGTAGGCAGATGTTCCGACTCATCTATTTTTAGATGGGGAAAAAATACATCCATCACCAAATTGCGACTGCGGCGCCGAAAGGCAAACAGTAAAAACACATGGTAGAGCAATGCCCGATTAGATCTATAACGGTAACCCTTCAGATTTCCTGGCTGCTACAAAAGAGTCAATCGAATATATTTATAATCGAGATGTTTGTTTGTAGAATAATATTTTTGTATTTACTGTTGTTTGTAATTTATATAATTTATATTATATGTATATATATTATATGAACCTGTGATGTAGTCGTACGCTAAATAAAATAAATAATAAATTCTTGTACATAAACTGGGTAACAGTTAGTGATAATGACAACTGTTTGTTAAAAATATGTATATTCATATACGAAAATTCAATTTAAGGTATGAAAAAGGATTGAACATTTAAAAAACAGGAAAATAATTTATAAACACACTACAAACGCTATTAAAACAAAACTTACAACTGCCAGAAGGTAAATCAATCATTGACAATCGTCCTATAAATGTCTTGGTTTGATTTATGCTGTTTTGTATGGATAGGCAGGTTAAGTTTATAGTCTTATTTTGTGTGAGTTGAAAATGGACGTTATATAATAAATATTTAGTGAATAATATCATACTTGTGCAAAGATCTAGCGGATGGACTGCATATTATAAAATAATTGCTTTATACGAGGCCTATTCTTTCTGTTCAGTCTATTCAGTATTTATCTATTTATTTCCATTAAATATATCTAAATCAATTACTATTTTAGGTGCCTTCATTCAACGGTTCCAGCCATCTGAGATACCGTGGTCTAGGAGAAAGTGCTCTGACCTGGCTCGATCTCGACGTCACGTTCAAACCGACAGCTCCAGATGGGCTTCTCATTTACAACGGACATAGGATAGATGGCAGTGGTGATTTCATAGGGCTCTACCTAGATAATGGATACGTTGTGTTTACTTACAATCTCGGGACTGGATCGGTGTCGGTTAGAAGTCAATACAGTGTGGTCATTGGAGAATGGCATCAGGTGAGTCCAAAATGATAATATATCTTGAGAAAGGATGAGAGTAAAATGAAGTTAACATAGTTATTTCGAGAATACTGACATAAAAACGGTTAGTAACTTAAAACAATGCTGAATATTCAAATCTATTCACGGTTACTTATGCTGAATTTAAATATGTTATCTATTTAGTATCATGGAATAACTAAACGATGTTGGTTGGAAATGTATCGATTTTACAATAATAAAAAGGCTCGTTTTTTGTTTTACGTTGTTTTTTATTGTATTTTTCTGCTCTTTCATTGCATTGTCTTCTTTGTTTCGTTGTTAAGATGTAATATTTATTCTGTCATCCATTGTTGTTTCTTAAATTCATTTGATCCATTGTGTTCTTCTAGAATTTCCATGTTTTCTTAACACCTTTCATATAAGTTTTATATAAGTAACCTTAACGAGTTAATATAAAGTTTGGTGTTTTAAAAAACGACTTGTATGGCTACGTTTTTTATTATTAATTTTGTATAAAAACTATGCTTCTTTCTTATGATAGATTGCCAAAATTCATTTATCTCTTATTAAAAAGATTTATTAAAAATTCAAGGTTACGATATGGTTACGATACTATGGTTACTTATCATCAAGCAAAAAATTTAAACGGTCGTTCGAAAATCCCTTTTAAAAGCACCAGAAAAATACTAGATTTTTATTGCAGAGCTTTCCCAAACAGGCAGTTCTGCTGGCAAAATATTCTCCTGAATAAACAGTGTCTTAAAAGAAAAATGTATCAATTTACCCGAGGTTTTGTGGAGATTTGTTTATCTTTACTGGCAAACATGGTTGTGGTCTGACAGCTTTTAGTTTAATTAAAAATAATAAAAGTGAATAGTGGACGGAAAGTATTACTGTAGAGGTAAAAGGGCAGATTTATTGGAATTCACAGACTATATATACAAAGTAAAGAGTGTGTTTGATAAAACTTAAAGAGAATAACAGAAAGAAACACTTTTATTTAATTTGTAAATTTTTTAACAGTAGATATTAATTTTATTGCTTAAAAATGATACGTTGTATACTTTATGTTAAATTTTGTGTTTCGATTTTCATTCCGGAAATTGTTCCAAAAAAAGATAAATTAGAATTTTGTTAAAAATAATGTATAATCAACAAAAGTTGTTTATACAAAATGTCATTTCAAGAAATTAAAACATTACGGGTTTATTTGTAAAAACTGTACTGACGGCCCAAAAATTATGAAATTCGAGATCACGCTATAAATAATGCTAAAATTAGAAAAGCTTGTGGTCCAGATGATACACCAACTGAGTTACTGAAACTAATAGAGAATGATAACATAAAAATAGTAATAAGACATTTAATTCAATATATAACACCGGAGTGATTCCCACAGATTGGCTCAAATCCATCTTTGTAGCAACATCTAAAAAACACAATGCGAGAAAATGTTCAGAATATCGATTAATTAGCCTAATGACCCACACTCTGAAACTTTTCCTCAGAATACTTCACAACAGAATTAGACGCAAATGCGAAGAAAATCTTGAAGATAGTCCAATTTGGTTTTAGAAATGCTATGGGAACCAGGGAGGCCACTTTTTGCGCTTAACATCCTATTGCAAAAATGCCGTGACCAAAGAAAAGATGTATTTGCATGTTTCGTGGACTTCGAAAAGGCATTGGATAAAGTACAGCATATAAAATTAATGCAAATACTGAAAAATATCGGAATAGATGACAAGGATATTCGTGTCATTAAAAATTTGTACTGGAGTCAAACTGCTGTCGTAAAAATGGGAGATAACTACACCGATAAAAACCTCCATACAACGAGGATGTCAGACAGGTTGCATTTTGTCGCCAACATTGTTCAATGTTTACTTGGACCAGTTAGTTAAAAAGACACTTGAGTAACAACCATATATATAATGAATAAAAATCAACAGGGAACTACTTAATGTGATTAGAAATGCAGACCATACAGTAATTCTATCAGATAATTTTAAAGGTCTTCAAATTCTGCTTGATCGTATTCACGGGGTAGGAGAGGAAATCGGCATTAAAATAAACTCAAATAAAACCAAATTTTTAGTGTTTAGTCGTGATCCACATCCCGATGCATGTTATGCTTTTTAAGCATAAATCCTGTATAAAATAAAATGAGGCGATGTATTTCTCATTTTAAGAGATATTAACGATCCTCTTTAAACATGTGAAAAATCCAATTTTCAAGTGTTTTGGATGTTTTAAAATACCCATTATCAAATAAAGTCAGTTTCTATAAAGTTGTTAAAAAATTAAAGGTTGTGCGATTATTGTAATTTTTTACGATTCTCATAAGATCACTTCTATTGACCGACCGCTATAGAATTTCGATTATTAGATCCTAATCTTCAAAATATTTAACATGAAATTTTGATTTTAAGTTCTCTTAACATATGAGGGGCATTAGAAGTATGTCTAAAAAACACTAAATATGTCACAAACGATTTTAAAACGTTTAAAACTCCTTCTCGGTAGAAAACATGGTTTCAAAAGTTTGTATGAGAGATGGGTTTACTCAAAACTAATTTCAACCATTTGCTAATTATGACAATTTTCCAATATCAAATCTTCAGAATTCATATCCGAAATTGGACAGTATAATTTTATCACCCAGTAGACCGAATGAATTTATTTGTTATTAAATACACACTCGTAGTTAATTAGGTTAGATACACATTTGGTCAATTATCAATATTATAATTTGGCACATCAGTCAAAAGTGCTGACAAAAGTTTAAACAATTTGAACAAATTAGATACACATATCACGCGAGGTCCGCGAATATATTGACCCAATTAAAACTTATAAAAAACCAAGATCTCTTGCCTAGAGAAGCATTCAATCAATATTCACTCAACAAACTTGATAGTCTTCAACGATCAACTTCATCAGTCTCTACTCAAAGTAATCCCGGGTCAACACCCATAGTATACGTCTCATCAATAAACTCTGCTACTATTATTTGGTGTTTCCATTACAACTAAACGAACATCTTCACTGAGCCAACGAAGGAGAATTTGTTCATGGTCTTTCGAGCCGGATATGAACCAGCGACCTATCAATCTATGTAAAATGTAGACCTATGTAAATTCTATCCATATCAATAACACCAAGTAGTTAAGACACGTTTACTACAAATTTTCTACTATTTAATTTTAACGTACTATTTATTCTTCATTCAAGCATAATCTAAAACAACTACTTTTATATAATTTTAAAAATATCTTTTGATAACTCTCTTTCTACGTTGCGTCGTTTAAAAATTATGACTAATTTTCCAATTTTAATTTAAAAGTAAACTTTTGATCACAACATCGTCCTGGCTGCGTTCAAACAAACGTAATAAAAATTTTCCTGGTCTCTTTGAAGTCTCGAACGTTTTTTATTAGTTTTGCATGCGAAATAATATTTTGTCTGATCTAGACGGGATAAAATTTTAATAAACGATTTTAAAAGTGATAATAGGTAAACGAATATTTTTTGTATCGGTTGATGTTGAATACAACGTTGTGAAATATTTAAGTTGGTAAGTGACAAAATTTACAGCAAATCATTTCCAACTAAGATAAATGTGTGTAAGATAAATTTCCAGTGTGTTCATAAATTATGGAAACGCATCATTATTAAAACTGAATAATCCCCCAAGTCCTTAAAATATATAACCTCTTTGTTATTTTTACTAATCATAAACATACATTTTTATATCAAAAATTAGAAGCACATTCCCTTTTTAAGTTCAGCTATCCCCATGCAGTGCTCTTTAAAATGCAGTCTGCAATGTTTTGGTTTTGTTTCACATCTTGGTTTAAATGTTCTTCTTTGTCTTCTGCTTCCTCTTTATAAGCAATTCTGCTTGTTTATTGGGGGATTAATACCTCTATTGTCTTTCCATTTTTTGCGCGGTCTTCCCATACTTTTTTTGCGATTCGTGATGTATCTCTATTTGACGACACGGGTCTGCTTCATTCTGCTTATGTGCTTATTCCATTTCTTTACCATTTTTCTGTTTAGTACTCATTCATTTATACACTTTACGTTACATTTTTTTCCAATGTCTTCACTTCTCTTTCGATCTCTCAGCGTATTTCCTGTAATTCTTTTAAGTACTCTCATCTCTACCATTTCCCTGGATTTTTAAAATCGATTAATGTAATATGCATTTTTATGATACCAGAACAGGAATAATTATTCATTAATTATACAGAAATAATAAATAGAACTCCAACATGGTTTCCTAACCGAATTCAAAACTCAGGACAGCGCATTATCGCTATATTTCTGTTATCTTAATGTGGCTTATCCGCGAACTAAAAATTGCTTACTTGGGCCTCAAGTCTCCGCTCTGAGCCAGGCTCAGTTCGGCGACTTGGTGCTTAAGGGGTTGGGCCCTACGTGCCCGGTTTCTTTAGAGTTTTTGTTAATTTTTTTTGTTGACTTGCGCCGTTTTTGTTAGTAATTTTTTAATTTTTTTGGTGGCCGAGGCCGGTTTTTTTGTGTATTTTTTTGGTTTTTTTTTGTAGGTAGCCTTAAAAATTAGTGCATCATCTATAGTATGACATTGAAAAATATGTAAAAATATGAAACAATATAATAATATAGAGCTTGTCCTCTTGAAGGTAACCAGGCCCACGTTGTTTACGTTCTCCTGAATATCATTTTTATCATTTATAGCTAAGAATATCTCGCACCGGACGTCTGGCTATCCTCTCAGTAGACAACCAACTCCCGATGGAAGTACTGAGCCCCGGCGCTTTCACGCAGCTTTCGTTACCTCAGAATCTTTATCTGGGTGGAGTACCGAACTTCGGCATTGTTTCGCCGCACATCAACGCAAAAACTTCATTCGTCGGTTGCATACAACAGGTAGAGATTAACGGGAAACCAGTCACGATTCTGGCGGAGGCGCTAGGTGGAGCTAACGTTGATAACTGTCCGCATCCTTGCGTTGCTAGACCTTGTGGCGAGGATGGCGAGTGTGTACCAGAAATGGAATACTTTTCTTGCAAGTAAGTAATTTGAATTGTACCATAATAGCTTGAACATAATTTTGAATAGCTCTATTGACAATTATAACACTATACTCGATACACACTATAACACTATTAATAACGATATAAATATTATTCTAAAAAATTAATCTTCATGTGTTATTTCCATTAAGGAGGTTGGCCACTCTTAACTTTCGAAGACACTGCTTTAACAAGTCGTTTTAGCTGCAATCATACCATTCAACTAACTTTTTAGACTAAATATTTTCTTCTTCGCATAATCCTTCTGCTCTCTACTTTGCCTAAGATTATAAGCAGTATTTGACATACTGGCAGAGGCATTGCAGGTTTTTTTATTATTATTAGCTTCTTTTTCTTTCTTTAATCTTCCAAATACATCATCTTTTGCAACGCAATTCACCCATGAGATCTTCAAGATCCTTAATTACATCCACATCTTTATTTTATTATCTCCCAAAATCACTCAATTTACTGCTTAACTACTGGTGGTGAAATATTTTTTTATAGATCGTTAGTTATACTATTTTTTCTTATTTTAGGTGCAAGCCAGGTTACAGAGACCATCTGTGTTCAAGAGGCCCGCCGTTTTTCCACGGCACTAACAGCTATATCCATTTAAACGACATAACAACGATGGACGCTATCTCTACAGATCCGTTTGTAGTGAATGTCCGATTTAAGATTTCCTCCAAGTCAGGATTGCTTTTGTATGCTTTAGGAACTGACAGTTTTCTTTCTCTTGGATTGGAGAATGGAGCTCTCGTATTGCGGTTTAGTATTAAGGAACGAGGAGAGGAGATTAAGGTAGTTCATAATTCTACGACGGTCAACGATAAGTTGTGGCACAGGGTAAAAGCCGTTAGGTAAGTTTGAACTCCTTGGTATTTGAAGAGGTAACATGCAAATAGTCTAAAGTCACACAAAAATCAAAGTTGAGTTAGATTTGCCAATGTATCGCTCTGTTGTAGCCAAAGTGGTTTATTTTATCTGATTCATACAAAAAATATTACCAATGGCAAAAGCATGTTAAATATCACCTTTACATGCAAAATAACTTATTTCCACTGTACTCGTCCGCGCCTTTATCTATGTCCATACTAGCCAGCTTATTTTCATCTAGAAAATAGGAACTCTGCAACTGCTACTCCTCATCTGACTCAGTGAGTCTTACAAATTTGAGATTATATGAGGGTTCATTGTCAAAGTTTTAAAAACTTAGTAATTACTTTATTATTTAAAGGATAATGCATGGGGCAGATGGAAGGTGTAAGTGTTGGCGAAGGAAATAAAGAGACTACAAAGAGAAGAGTTACAGGAGGAAAAAAGAAAAGTGAACAAATTACTAGGTATGAACCTCCTAAAAGAGCCCCAGTTTTTGTACCTTTTAAGCACAAAAATAAACTTTTCACGTGCGTACAAATAATCAACGCTTTTATACGCGTTGCAAGAATTTACAAAGTTTCAGACATGAAAAGACAAGATAATATAATTATTGTTAGTCTGATTCATACAACACAAATAAAAAAACATAGGCCTAGGTCGGTAAACAAAAACAAAAATAAAAAACCTGGACCTGAGCGAAAGTACTCAATATAATACTTTTTTCCAACTATCTGGTGCTAAAACTTTTGTATATTTAAAGATTTTTCGCATTGTTATTGGTATTGATGAAACTATAATAAAAAAAAGCCAAAAAAGTGCATTTTTAGTTTGCTGTTAAAGGGAAAGGTGACTCTACCAAAAATAAGAAATATCTAAAGAACAAAAATGCTGAGAGTACATACAAAAGCTCAGAGGAATTTAATCGCATTACACAAGATATATACAAAATATTCTGTTGGTAAGAGGCTTGAAAAACTACAAGTATATCTGAGAAATATCTCAAAAAAAAAGGGAAAAAATAATCTTAGACAAGTGAGACTGAAAGAAGTCCCACTTCCTTATGTGTTAACCAAAAAAAGACAAATATGTTCACAAACTTTTTAAAAAAATGTTTTTCTGACCCAAGCCTTGGTTGGTACAAGAGTTTGATTTTTGATGAACCTATTACAGCAGCTGCTTGTGAGAAGCAGGAAGTAATGAGTGACTGTCTCGACGATGAGCGCTGTGATTTCCATATTTAAAAAAAAACTGTTTGTTTGTTGCATTAACTACCTATTATAACAATTTTTGATACTTATGTAAGGCCCATAATATTATTTTATAAAAATAGAAGTTCATGCAGAAAACCATGTTAATACAAAACCATGTTTTCCAAAACAAAATAATTTTTTTAACAAAGAGAGAAATCATAGGATTTCCACCTGCCAAAATCGAATTCAAATTTTTACCACTTGTGTTTTCTAAAACTTGCAAAGTAAACAGCTAGATAAATTACTCCGCAAGGAAATCTAACATTGCATTCCACATGCCGTTCATCATGGTCAAAATTTGTAGTGAATTTAATTTCTGGTACTTCAAACGGAGTAAAGAAATAAAACATGATAACGTACTAGATTTAGACCTCTTTAGGTCTCCTCAGAGCGATATAGCCACTACCCTCAGAGTTAACTGCATATTACTTAGCACTTGTAGAAAAGTGTAATGTTGTCATTGTTATTTCTTTTTAAATTTAAAAATTGTTTTTAACATTTTGTTATTACAGAAGTGGATCTGCCGGTCTGCTGATAGTTGACAACGGACCAGCAATCACGCGTCAATCAGTAGATCTATCGAAAAGAAGAATATTCAACCCGAAAGAAGAAGGCCTATACATAGGAGGTATGCCCCAGACCGCGCTCCAAACGCTCACGAAGTACACCACCAGCATCATCGGCTGCGTAGCCGACCTAGTCATCAACACCGATCTCCACCTACAACTGATCACCCATTCGGAAATTGGCCACAACGTGAGCGAGTGCGAAGCATGAACGAGTCAATTAATCAACAAAAAAGTCAATATTTAGCGCAATTGAGACCAAAACGGCGCCCGAGTTGCGACTTCATAAGAGGGGCCTAGATTTTTAGATGAAGTGTGAATTCTACTGTCTGGAACTTTTCCTATCTTCACTGACATTTGTGTGCTAATTGTGTGAACAAAAAACATAAGGCTGATTTACCGAAAAAAAAATATTCTTTCTCAGATGCGGCAGTAACAACTGATAGTAGAGTAGCAATACCGGCATCTTACCGTCAAAAATAAATATTTTATATCCATAATATAAATATTTATATGATATATATTTGTAATTATTATCTGTTAGGAAATAGTGAATCTATAAGAAATATTAGATAATTTAGCTGATGTTAAGCAATTATACTCAAATTATTTATAACTTTAGTAAAACTGCAAAAAATAAAGTTATTTCATAGAGTGGTGAAAAACGCACTTGAAGTATATGTTCGATTAAATTTTTTACAAAAATGATTTATACAAAATATTTACTTACATATTTTTAGATCAGGCATACAATAATGTCATATTGTGGCACTAAAAACTGTCAAATTCCTTCTGTAGGTAAAACACGCACAGTCATGCAATTTTTTAAATTTGTGTTAGCAGCAAGAATGATTGAATCAAATCTCGTTGTCCCTTTAAGAAAATTATCAAAAAATCTTAATAATGGCAAACATCTTTGAAAGTTTATATTGGATTTAAATTATTGAAATGTACTGTTTTCTTTGCGCTAAATAGGCTCGCCATTGCAATTATTTCCTGTACCTTGTACGAAATGTTGTTCTTTAAATGTTTATTTTAATTGCCTCTCGCTGCACGGTGAAAGTCTCAATACCTGTCACATTACCTGTTTGATCAGACCACATTTTGTCGGCTTATTTTGATTTAAATTCTTTTTCTTTATCTTCTTCTTCTTTACAAGCAATTCTGCTTTTTTATTGGCGGATTAACTCTATGGGTTGCTTGAATTAATCCCATAAATAAATTGAATGAATATTGAAACCTTCAAGCCATCCTACAAAGAAAAATATTTGAAAAACTAAATGTTTATTTTAATTGCCTCTCGCTGCACGGTGAAAGTCTCAATACCTGTCACATTACCTGTTTGATCAGACCACATTTTGTCGGCTTATTTTGATTTAAATTCTTTTTCTTTATCTTCTTCTTCTTTACAAGCAATTCTGCTTTTTTATTGGCGGATTAACTCTATGGGTTGCTTGAATTAATCCCATAAATAAATTGAATGAATATTGAAATCTTCAAGCCATCCTACAAAGAAAAATATTTGAAAAACTAGGTCCGGGAAGAATAATAAATATCTTGGTTAAAGAACCTCAGAATCTGGTTCAATACAACATCCGTGCAGATGCTGCTGCAGATAAGATAAAGATTGTCATGATGATCGCCAACATTCGTAATGGATAAGCAAATCAAGAAACTATATGGAAGATAGTCACTCCATCTTTTGCACGGTTGTTCGATACGTCTTCTGCCGATTGGTGACTTATTTCTTGCTATTTTGACGATACAGGTCTTCTCCATTCCGCTTATATGGTTATTCCATTTTTTCTTTTGTCCATTTTATGTCTATTCATTTGTACACTGTACGATACATTTTCTTCTAATGTCTTCACTTTCTTTTAATTCTCTTTAATTCACTTCTCTGTAATTCTTCTCAGTACTCTCAGTCTGCCATTTCCAGAAGCCTTTGCATTGTGGCTGCGTTGGATTTTCTTTCTGACGCATGTCATTATTGGTCTTACACTGGTTTTACAAATTCTTGACTTCATCTCGGTGTTAATGTTTCCGTTTCGCCAAATAGTGTTAGGCACCCTGCCAGTCTATTTGCTTTTTGTACTTGATCTCTAACTCCTTTGTCTAGGTCTCCATAACTAGATAGTGTAATTTCCAGGTATTTTATTTCTTTACTTGTTCGACTGATGCCAATAATTTCTATTTTACATCTGGTTGGTTATTTGCTAACAATTAATGTTTTACTTTTCTGAGATGAGATTGTCATATTAAATTCCGTTGCTCTGATGATTTTCTTGCTGTCGTGACTCTTTTCCATTGCAAAAAAATTTTAATGCAAATACCGTAATCTATCAAAAAAAAAATAAAACAGAGGTAGAGAACAGAAAAAGGTGCATTTCATTTAAAAAGCATTAACGAATAATAATATTAAGGGAATCAGTGGTATAATTCTTAGTACTTGTGTGAAAAAGGACTAAGAAATACAAAATTTATGTGGAATTGACCACATCACAATGCTAAAATTTATGGAAGCAGTTATAAAATTAAAAAAAAAAAAGATAAATGACAGGATCAGATTAAATAAAAGTAAAACGTCACAAACACAAACAAAAATTACAAAATTGTTTAAAAAGAGGGCTGCAACAACTGTAAAAACTTTAGAGATATCACGTTAATAAAAAAAATTAATAAATTAACTCTATTTAATCATCATCAGCAACGGTATTCAGCTTCTCGTGTCCACTGCTGGACATAAGCCTCCCTAATAGGCCTCCATGAAATTATATTTTGCGCAAGTTGCGTCCAGTTTTAATCTACCGATGCAGAAGTGTAAAACGTTGTTTGAAAATATATAAAACGCTGCTTGAGAAGATGTAAAATGTTGGAATAAAGGAGAAAAAATTTCCAAAAAGGTTTCCCTACAGATGCATCGCTTGATGCATGCAAAAAGACATGTGCAAAATGGGCTTTTAATCGCCATAAAAATTATCAAAAATTAGCAATAACAACCAGACGACCATAATCCAATACGCATATCAAAAAACAAGCAATTAACACAGCAATACCAAACTGCCATTAACAATATATAGAAATACTCATTTACTGACACTAAAAGTTTGCTTACAACATTAAAGAATAAGACTAAAACATAATATATGTTAGACGATAAAGAATAGATGGTGAGAGGAAAAACGGAGGCTAGAAGATTAGTGAAATGGGCACGTGTTCTAGACACTTACAAAGAACTTTGTGAATTGTTTTAAAGAAAAAGTGGAGGGTTGTTTCTCTTACATATCAAAAAATATTGAGTTAAATTTATATTATATGATTGATCTAATTACTAGAGGTAAGCATAGAAGACAAGATTAAAAAAGTAGACTAAATTGGTAAAAATAGGTGCTTATGACTGGCAAATAAAAACAATTCTAAAAACTTAAAAAATGAAAATTAACACAACATATAAAAGAAGTTAATGGTGTAGTAATCACAATTTTAATTTTGCTCAAGAACATAAGATTATTACTAAAATGCTATATGAGCTAAATAGCCTAGTCTGGTTAAAAAAAGGTCGAAAAACTGTTAGACATAGGTGGATATATTTTAAAAGCTTCAGATATCTGCAAAAAATGTTGCCGTGAAATCGATGATTTTTGGATAACCAGACTGAACTAAAATACAATTTAAAACTGATAACAAAACAAAACAGTCTTCTTACGAGTCTCTCTGATGACGGGTAGACCCAGAAACACGTGTTAGAGAATGGTAAGAGACTCAAATTAAATTGAAACACAACAACCATCTACGTATATTTATTTTGAAAACAAAACGTTTTTTTAATAAATAGAATTTAATTGATATCTAAAATCAACAGCACTAGTCCAAAAATAATTACAATCTATTTTTCTAAGTGCTAATAAATTGTAAAACAAGAAAGATTATCCAAATGTTTATTAATATTTATAATATTTATTTACCTAAGTTTTTCACTTATAAAAGCACAGTTTGCTACTCTACTATACCGTGCCTTACACTTGTATCCAAATCAGAAATTCTTTTAAGGCCGAAACGTTTGTTACCGTATCTTCTAAAAAGCAAGGGTATGGTTCTGTAATTTTAAACACTTGTTATTTATACATCGTTAAAACAATAATTTGAATAACCGAAATATTTAAACAAATTATATCTACATTAACGAAATTTTATAGCCGTGTCAAACGCCTTCGAAAAGCTTATGTAATCACGCTTTTCTGCAACTACTTACTCTCTTGAAACATTAAAAACCACTTTTTTGAAAATGTCATCGAATTTCGAAAAGGATAGCTGATATATTTGGAAATGGCAAATAAAAAAATGTTTTTTTGCTTAATTCTATTTTATATACTTATTTAATATTCAAAACAGTTAAATAACTTTAGTTGGACTCAATTTATATTAAATGAATGAATTCAAAATAAAAGTACTCTAAAAGTGTGTAAAGCATTTCCTTCTTAGCTGAGAGCTTTTGACTTTCAAAGCTATCTTCAGAGCTATACTACAATGTAAATAGCTGAGAGTTTTTGGCTTACAAATCAATCTTCAGAGCTATGGTACAAAAAAATGCTTTGTCAATTTTAAATAGTTTTTAAAAAGTCATTAGATAGATCACTGTCCATAAGTAGGTATGTACAAAACATATCAGTATTTTTTCGTGAACCACCGGGTTTGGTTACCACCATCTTTCACAAGATTGCTCAGGATTTCTGGGAGCACCACTAGGAAATGAGAGTCGGAAAACTAAATTAGAATGAAGGGGATGAGTGATGCTAATAGCAAACAGCATTCTATACTTGCTTCACCACCCCATTCATATCCCAGGTATGTATTTTTGATCTCCATATGTGCATCAATTTTTTTTCACGTCTTATCCCAGATGTCTCTATACACTAGGCAAACAAATACCATGTTCAGCAAGTTACAAATGGGTTTTTTTGGGTTTTTTGGGTACTATTGTAACGATTAATTTGCCTAACACATAGAGTATTACTATACGGGGTTGAAAATTGGGGACAGAAATTACTGGGGATAGAGCTAGGACAAGCAAACAATCCGAAACGTTGAGAACGGCAACGCAGGGTTAATTTGCAGAACTGGGTCGTGGATAAGTGAATGATAAGGTGACTAAATGGGGTAACTATCAAAAATGAAACAAAAAGGGGGTACTTACATACATGAATCTTCTGGAACAAAACACATTACAAGAAGGTTCTTAAGCTATTTAAAATAAGGATGTCGCTTTGAAGAATCTTTCGGCTGGATGAAGATCTAATGATAAAGAATGATGATGAATAATGAATAAAGAAAGGCTCTTTCTTCCTATAAACACAAAAAGTGGTTAGAAACTTTTTTAAAAGAGATAAACAAATTGGTTTAGGGAAAAATAAAATATTTATTGCTGTCTTACCACAAAGAGTTACAATATAAATAATAACAATAAAATACAAAATATCAAAAACAAACTTACTATGTTCTATCAGTTTACAAACTCTTTCAATTGGAGATACCACAAAACTTACAATTATTAAGGGGTGACAATTTGTAACAGAATAAAATTATTACAAATGAAAAAATATCTTTTAAGTGAGACTATGCATAGAGGTTAATCTTTTTCTAAAAAGAAAAACAAAGCAAAACCAGATCTGTTATAATTAGTTATTATAGAGTGTATTATAGCTAGTATAAAGCTAGCTGTCAGATGTCAAAATTAAATTTTAAACCTTGAGAATGATTTAATATGACAGCTAGACCACACCCAAACATCTACAATTTTATTTATTACAATTTCTTAAACTGTTATGAAAGCAATTATTAATAAAAAAATGTCTATATTTACTTAAGTTCAACAAAAATATATAAAAATGTTAATTTTATTTCTTTAAAAATTTCTGGGATTGGGAACTGGACTGACACTCTCTGCCAAACTAACAAATTCATCTCCAACCTGCGAAAAATGAGGCTGGAAGCTGTTTACTGGGACGCAAATTTTTGAGTTGTCTTCTTAAAAAACTGAAACACATGTGGGTATCCTTAAAAGTTGTTGTGAACGCCGTTTTACAAATATCTCAGATGAAAGGTGGCATAGAAATAAAAACAGTGAATACTCTTTTAGAACTGACACATTACATTGAGTATAAATGACATTTTCTAACCTCTTTCAAACCTCTTAAATTGCAATCCTGTGCAATATAATATTTATTAAAACTACCTGGCTTAGTTATCTTCGATAATGGTTTGGACTTGTTGAATTGGTTCACAAGGCAGTTGTACCTATCTTACTGTATTTCTTTTCTTTTTCTATAAAAATATCGATAACAAACAACGAAAACATTTAAGCAACTGGTATAAAATTAATTGTAATTATAATTATAATTTAAATAATTATAATATTGATAGATCGAGTATCTCTTTCAGTGTTTAACTGACCTAAAAAGGCAACGTCTACCTAAGCACCAAAGAGTACATTACCCTTGAAACTTACGGTGGTTACTACTTATGGTGGTTCTATTTTGAATTCAAAGATACTCGATATTGTAAATAGTGATTAATTTTGCAACTATCTCTGATGAACTGACTCTGACAAACAAAAATGTTGATATTTATTAGAGATAAAGTGATATATTTCCAAATATGAAGTTATACCTTTTATGCTAAAAGTACTCTCTTAACCAAACTCTTTTAAAAACCAATTACAGAATCACAACCTCAAAGTCCTATTACCGGTAGATAGATGTATATTGTCCGCCAAAAAGGCACAATTCGGGGATTTGTGTTTAGGATTGTAGATAGTTAAAAAATATTGGTAAGATCGGGCTTTTGTACGTTCATATTTCTTTTGTATTTATAGAAACGTTAACAAATATCCACGATGCTTCAGAATCGACGTTCAGACTATATTCAATGGCATTAGTAAATCATGTAAATATGTACTCAAATATCATATGATATCTTAAATTTCATTTAAAACTAATATAACTATTAAATTATTTAATTTATTTAAAATACTTATTCAATTTTAACCATTATAGTATTTGTTTTTCTATTTTATTAGAATATAACAGACTGTTATAGATTATCGAACACTTAATAAATTATCATCATCCTCATTGATGTTATAGCCCTATAAAAGAGCCTCGACCTTCTTAAGTCTATTACCCCAGTCAGTTCCATTGCCAACTGTTGCCAGTTTGCTGCGCATATTTTTCTACCAAAATCATCTACACCATCCCCCCATCTGAGTTTTGGACTACCCCTACTTCTACTTTCCACAGGTTGTGACATACGGGTTCTTCTAGGAGGGTTGTTCTGCTGTGATCTTGCCAGATGTCCTGCCCATCTTAGTCTTCGTATTTTTATAAGAAATACTACGTCTTTACCAACAAATATATATTTATATCTGTGATATATCTCGTAGTTGTACCTTCTTCTCCAAACACCATTTTCACAGATGCCACCCTCAATAAATAAAATTTTCAATTATAAAGCTTGAATAGAAATTAAAATAAACTGGGAAAACTGAGAAAATTTACACAAATTTTTAGTGTAAGTAATTAAAAACATGTGAGCTGCACCCTTTACAATGTATGAAAAACAATTTCAAGGGAAAAACACCA
The DNA here is from genome assembly GCA_918026665.1 of Diabrotica balteata. NCBI lineage: Eukaryota > Metazoa > Arthropoda > Insecta > Coleoptera > Chrysomelidae > Diabrotica > Diabrotica balteata. The sequence goes on from OU898282.1 coordinate 145,432,780, forward strand.
GACATTTATATCAGAAAAAGTTTAATAAACATCGACAGAAATGACCAACTAGCAATGACATTAATAAATAATGAAAAAATTAAAAAATGGACATAGACAAAAGTAACCTTAAAAAAATGCAATTAGCATCAAATGGTCAGCAAATACTCCGTCTGAGATTTCTACTCTTTGCAGATTTCTGTACCCCACAGTTAGCTGTTTTCTCCTTGTTGTGCATTTCTTAATAATTTCGTCTCGTTTTGTATCATTCTTAGTATTTTATTGTCCATTTCTTTTTACATACACATTCTTCTTCTTTTGGCGCCTATTCATTTCGAATATTGGAGATCATTTTGGCTATAGTTATTTTATTAACTAATACTTTAAAAAGATTAGTTGTTAGTGGATTAGTTGTCACCTCTCTTTCTTTCCCCATTCTTCGTAGTACAGTATCATTGGTTACCCTGTCCGTCCATGATATCCTTAAGATTCTTCTGTATAGCCAAATCTCGAAGGCTTCAAGTTTTTTCTCCATCACTTCAGTGAGTGTCCAGGATTCAACTCCGTAGTATAATATCGACAAGATATAACATCGTAGGAGCCTTACTTTGATCACCAGATTAAGGTTGTGGCTTTTAAAGAGTTTGGCCATGTTTACATCCATCATTTTTTGGTGTTAACTGTGTCAAATACATTTTGGTAGTCCACAAAGTAGGGTAGATATCACAAGTCATATTTCTGCATCTTTGAAATAATGCCTTTAGACTAAACAGTGCATCTCTCGTACCTACGCCTTTCATGAATCCAAACTGTGTGTCTTGTATTCTCTCTTCGCATAGCTTGTATATTCTGCGATGTATACTTTGAAAAAAAAGTTTTTGTGTAAGTTTTTGTGTATTTGCCGGCAATGATGCCGGCTTCATTTAATTAACTTTGTATCGGGACCTGAAGATACTTTGCATATTGTAGAAGCGAAACCGGTCGTCCAGATAGTTAAATAAAACTGGTTGTGAGTAAGTCTTATTTATTATTTCTTTTACCTACTTGTCAATAAATTTCTAAGATTCTTCTTCTAAATATTATTCTAAGCAGAACAACTCGTTGAACAGAACAACATGCGAAAAATAATCAAACTAATAAAGAAAACAACGAAACTACAAGTCCAATATTTAATAAATTTTACTTATCTACTAAAGAGCAAAAAAAAATTCTTATGATTGAAATTTTATTACCATGATCATACTGATTAATTTATATTACTAATAATTTTAACATATAACTAGGATTTTTCAGAATATAGTTTGAACATAATCGATTGGCACAAGCACACAATAATAAAAATCATATCATTTAGATAAGGATAGGTATTATATACATCATCGCAGCTTTTGCGAGTTTTATTTTTGAAAACCGGTGGATATTTCTTCACGTTTGATTGACACGTTTTGCAATAACTTAGGTACTAATTGGTCCAGTGTAAAACTCACCTTGTTATATAACTATGTATATGAACTCTTATTTGTACAGGTAGTCTAATTTGTGTGTTAAATAAATGCTTTTGATCTAATATTCCTATTTTCTTTTATTTTGATTTTTGCTTCAAAATGCTTGCAGGAGCTCTACAGGGTAAAATAGCAAAAAGGAGAAAAAGACGTATTAGTAGCTAGCGCATAGGTTTCACTGGCTTTTACTAGTTTTCACAGTCTAAAATGAACTGAGTTCCACAAACTTGCTGATGATACCAAAAATAATATTCTTTGTATTGAACCGATATGCATAAAAGAATAATCGATCTCGACTGATCAAGATTCAAAAGGTTAGAGTTGCTTCCCCAGATGATGAACAATTGTGTCCAAATTGTGAGTATAAACAAAGCATGAGAAACAAAATTTTTGTTTTAATTAAACGCCCAAAGATCCCAGTAACATCAAAATATATTAATCAAATCCTGGGAAACCTTAAGGTTTTTCTTCTTCTTCTCATAGCACTCTTCCATCTTAAACGGTCGTCCATAATAGTTGGGTCAGTGGATAGCCCCATTGTTCTTAGATCTGACCATATATTGTCTCTCCATCGCATTCGTGGACGTCCCAAGGGCATTCTTCCTGTGAGGGCTTCCTCCCATATTAACTTGGCAAGGCGGTTATTAGGGAGTCTATGGACATGGCCAGGCCATCATAGACGTTGGGATTTAATCTTTTGCACTATGTCACTGGCTCTATACATTTGCTAGACCTCAGCCTTTGTTCATATTCGGTATTGGTTGCTATTAATGTCGTGATGTGATAAGGCCCAAAGATTCTTGTGAGGATTTTCCTCTTAAAACATCTCAGTTTTCTTTCAGTTTGTTTGTTGATTTGAAATAAATGAACAATTAAGGCAAAGTACGACATAAATAAACTCTTCTTCTTCTTCTTTGAGTTCCATGACCGTATCGATCGTTGGATATCATGTTGGCTACCATATTCGCTATCGTGACTTTATTGACAGCAGCTCTAAATAACGATGTAGTTGATTTTCCATACCATTGCCTTACCACGACTTGATACGATTACCTTGGATCTTTCCCTGAATGATCAGATGTAAAAGATCATATTTTTCAGGGAGTCTCATAATGTGACCGAAGTATTCCAGCTTGCGTTTCTTAATTATATTGACCAGTTGTCCACTCACTCCAGCAAATTTTTATTTAAAAAGTGTACATCTATAAATCAACGATAACTACCAATTGTGCAATGCGAATCCAAATAGCTAGTCAAATGATCAAAACAAAATGATGTTAATATTATTAAATGTTCATCTGGAGATCTCTTATTGGGGTCATCGATGCCTATTTGGAACAACAAAAGAGTCCATATCAAAACTCAATATCCTGATTTACCTGCCAGGAATATCCCTATTCGTCCACCATTTCTTCACACCATTTAATAGTAATCATCGGATAAAAGTTCGGATGAAATAACCGATGAAGACAAATTCAATTCTGAGATAGACACACCTCAAAAGTTTATCCAAGCTGAACTAAATGACTTATTGAGAGACTTGGGCCTATCGAAAGATGCTGCAAAATCTTAGGGTCACGACTGAAAGCTAAAAATCTATTGGCGCCAGGTACCACATTTTCGTGATATAGGCATCGTGAAAAAGAGTTCGCGGAATATTTTTCTCAAGAGGGCTCACTGGTATATTGTCATAATATTCCTGAAGTAGTCATGAGTTGACAATTACTATTCCACATCATGGCGGTTATTTATTGATTCTTTTAGGAGAAGTTTAAAGGGTGTCTTGTTGCACAATGGTAATTCTTATATCTCAGTGCCTATTGCTCACTCCGTGCATATCAAAGAAACATCTTGAGCTGTTGCTAAATAAAATAAAGTATAGCGAATATTGTTGGCAAATATGTGAGGATCTTAAAATAATATCCAACTTTTGGGTTAGCAGTCTCGAATCACAAAGTGTCCATGTTTTTTGTGCGAGTGGGACAGTGGAGCATGAAATTGACATTGTGTTAAGAAAGGGTGGTTACTCAGAGAAAGACTTGTACCGGGACAAAAAAATGTGCAACGTGATACACTAGTTGACCCATTAGTTTTTTTGTCTCCGCTTCGCATAAAGTTAGGATTGATGAAGCAGTTTGTGAAAGCTTTAGATAAACACGGTGACTGTTTTAAATATATATGCGAGAAATTTTCTGCACTTTCTAAATCTAAACTTAAAGAAGGAATTTTTATAGGTCCTCAAATTCGAACCTTAACATCGGACAGATCTTTCCAGAATACAATGACCCAGGATGAATCTAAAGCATAAAGTTCTCCTGTAGAAGTCATAGACGGTTTCCTTGGAAACAACATATGTATTTCCAAACTATAAAGAAATTATAGCCAACATGGTCGAAATATTATAAAAAACTGAGATGCAATATGAGCGTCAAACTTCATTTTCTGGATTCCCACGTTGACTATTTTCCCGAAAATCTTAGAGCTGACAGGGAGCAGCAGGGAGAGAGGTTTCATCAATATATAGAGGAGATGAAGAGACGTTACCAAGGCAGATGGAATCTAAGAAAGATGGCTGATTACTGCTGGACCTTAAAGAGAGACTCGTTCACAGAAATCGATAAAAAGAAGACCACAAAACGTAGTTTTCATGGAAAAAGAGAGCGGTTTTATAAAAAAAAACAAATATTGTGTTAACGTGTATTCTTTTTTTTAAACAACTCAATTTTGCAGTGTAATTTTGTATTAAATAAAGTTTTAATAAATATTTTCTTAGTATTTTTGGCAGTTTTTATGAACCACACTTTTCTTGAAAACCTGACGTGCTGGAAAAAATCTAAGTACATATTCGTGATCAGCACATCTCATTTACTATATGACACATATTAAACTTAAAACACTTTATCATGAAAAAAATGTGGACTTGAAATGTGTAATAGATTGATACTGGAAATAAACCGAAACTAATAATAAACACTTTAGCTGGTATTATTAACAAATGTTTCAGTAAAATAAAAAATAATAATTCCAGAAAATAGAATATATTAAGAAAAACTGTTTCTAGACCATAAAACGGCTATAAGTCGTACTCTGCAAATTGCACAAATCCATTCCTTCTTCGTCACACACTTATATTGATCAAACTATGTATCTAGCGTTCAACTTCACTCTATTGCCTACTACACCCCTTTACGTTAATTGTAAAAATGTCAGTTTCGGTTTTATTTTTGGTTTGATTTGCATGTGACAGAAATATTAAACATGACAGAAGCAAAAAAAAGTTCTAATCCTCCAAAACAGCCAGAGAAAAGAACGAAAAAGAGAGATAAGAAATGCAGTCATTTGTATTTTCAGGAAAAAAGTTTAAAAGAAGTGGTAAGTTTATTTATTTACTTAATTAAGATTGAAAAAAATAAGTATATATATATATATAGTAAACTCTTAAATATTAACAATATTTATTATATATTCTGTAATTTTCTAAAAATGTTTGCAAAAAGTGATCAGGTCCTCAAGTTCGTAGTTTCCTTAGTCCAACTATTTATAGTGTAAGCAAGACAATTTAATTAATTATTATTTTCTGTAGAATATGCAGAATTTGCTAACGCAAGTTTTATCATTTTGATTCATGTTTCATTTTTTTTAAGCCAAAATTATCTGCTTCCAAAGATGTAAATGTGATATATTTATTCACCAACGACATCACTAAAATAGACAATTTAGGCGGAAATATTTTTCCCAACCTCACAAGTCTTTACCTACAAAACAATCGTATTTCCAAACTGGAAAATTTAAATTTAAGAAATTTAAGGAAATTATATATTGGCTACAATTGTATATCTGTCGTCGAAGGTTTGGAAAGTTTGTTAAGTTTGGAGGAGCTACATATCGAGAAACAGAATCTACCAGATGGGATTGCTCTGTGCTTTGATCCAAGAAGCATAGCTAGTTTATCCGTAAGTATAGAAATAAAAAGTAATCTATTTACTTATATATACAGCATATTTTATGTTGGAAATATTTATCTTTTCATCGCAAAACGTTTTTTTTTTTATTCAGTGGTCTTTATCTTTACCACTATTCGTATATGGAATTAGCTACTCTAGTTGCATGTTCCTTACATTTAATCCTCTTCGCAGACATATATTGTCTGATTACCTCCAATCATCTCTTCTTTATTTTACCTTTTCAGCTTCTTCTCAGAACTTCACCTTCAGTGATTCGTATTGGATAATTTTGGTTTTGGTATTATTTGTCTCTTAAAAAATATTATGTCATTTCATCTAAGCATTGTCCTTAGGCACATAGCGGCAGTTATGTGAAATTTGCCTTTTATCTAAATGATTCTGGCTAATAAGAGACTATCACTCACTGAGTCGTATATTTACCACATATTTACGGAAATAACAGTTTTATGCATTATATATGAAAGATTAAAAATAGTCCTTATAAATGTCGTTACTACAATGATTTAAGCATGGGTTGGATTTAAAAATATTCAGGGGACTTCTGTTAATATCATTCTCTTCATGTGCCATCTCCTCTAAGAAGGTTAACAACCGTCATGACAATACGCACTTTCGATACTACTGATCTAAAGAGGTCAGCAGAAATGCAGTTAAACCAAGCTCTTAAATTGTTTAACAAGGAGATGTGTCTTCTTCCGCGACTCCTTCTACCCTGCATTCTTCGTTGCATTATTAATTGCAACAAGTTATTACGCTCGCCCCTCATGACATTTCCAGATATTGCAGTTTTCTTACTTTAATAGTATTTAAAACCTCGTTATTTTTTCCCATTTTTTTTGCATTCTGTACTGTATATTGTATTGAATAAGTCGACCAATATTCCAATGTGCTGTTCTCTTATTAACCGTATTATGTCTACAAGTATTTCGTCAGGATTTGTAGACTTGTTAACATCATGTGGACTGTACAGTGTTCTATACAATATTATAAAATTATTAAAAAAACTATGCAAATTGTGTTTTATATATTTATTTATTTATTTATTTTTTTAGAAAACATTGCAAATACTGAATATATCTCAGAACAAGATCCCATCCTTCTCGAATTTATCATCATTTACTGAGATGATCTCCATTGACGCTTCAAACTGTGGTTTGGATGATTTAGAAGAAGTTTGTGGTACTATCAAAAACTGGCATTACCTAAGCAAAGCGAGTTTTCAAGGCAATCTCTTTGATAAAAACCATAGATACAGAGAAGATATTATTGTCAGTTGTTATTACTTAGGTGGGTAACGTTTTTGTATAAGCTCCGAATTACAAAAATTGTTCGTAAGTTCTATTTTCGATGAGCCTTGGATTACATTTAAAACAATAAAACTTAATCAAGTTTTCTGGCAAAGAAAAATTGGTAGATAAATTCTAAAACTTAAAAAATATGATAATAAATGCACATTAACCCATATATTGATAGTTTTGTACGAAAAGCATGTTAGAAACAGCAGAGATAAAAACATTTAGAATAGGTGATGGTAAAAGTGATGAGTGATTTCTTTTATTCTTCTGTGATTGCTGTTTAAATCTGACTTTCTTTTTTGTTTGGCTACTTTTTTTAATTTCTTATCATATCATTCCATGTTTCTTGTGTTCTTAATTGTTTTCATTCCTTTTTTGCAATCTGTTTGTCACTGTGTGTGTTGAGTTTTCTCTGTAGAGCATTTTGATATTCGTTTCTTTGCTGAGTTCGTAAACACACAAATTTTTCATTATGTGTTTGTCTCTTTTGCCACTCTTTGGATTTTCTGTCGTACTCTTGCTCCTACATGATAATAATTTGAAGCAGAAATTGCCCCATTATACGTTTTATTATTGGTTAATCCTATTGCTCATCTCAATGCTTAATTCAACTGTTTTCTGGTATTTTCCATATAAGAGATTACTGGATCGTATTGCAAAGCTGCAAAATAAAACTCTCTGCAACTTATCTATCTTTTGTTTATGAAAATTAAGGAACAAATTTATAATATTACTACAAAGCAACGCGGAATTCTCTCTGTCGGAAAATTGGTTTAGGATCATGAAAATTCTGTTTTACTTCACTGTTTACATTAATCTATATTTTAGAAAGTCTGGATGGCAAAGAAGTAACGGATACAACGAGAGCTTTTCTAAAGAGATTTGAAAAGGAAAAACGCCTACGATCAAAGCATACTGTCCCTGCTGTTCCAAATTTGGCAGATGTTGTTGAAGGGAAGTAAATATATTTTTTATTTGATAACCTAGAGAAATAGAAGCCAAGAAATAATAATAAAGCAGAGTGTAGTGTAATCTATACAGAAATTACTTGTATTATTTTACTGATATTATATTACTACATTTTTGTTACAGGTTTGCCAAATAACTATACACCAGCGGTTCAGAAAGCAGTATCTACATCTATTTTAAAAGGAAAAAAGTATAACCCTCTTAACATATCCACAATAAGTGAGACGGAGGAAAATAATCACATCGCATGGTCTAGCTGTAAGTATATAAAGGGTGATTCATTTAGAGGTACTTTTTTTGGTGGGAATTTGATTGGATATCGTGCATGAACTGATATTTTGCTTTTGTTAAGTATTGTATGACATTTCGTGATGGAAAGACTTAGCCTGGCATAGCATCTAGAAATATATTAAGTATTTTGAAAATGTTTTTTGTTGGCCTTACATCTTCGTTTTATTTCTTTATTCAGGTTTCTTAAACTAGCTTTTTCCCTTTCACTATGTACACCACTCATACAAAGATTTCTTCTATTCTCAATTATTTTAAGAGTTTCATCTGTTATCCAGTGGTTCCGTTTCACCGGATTATTTTTCTTTGAGCGATCCACTGGTGTTGTTACGCAATGTTTAACAGTCTCCCATATTTCTTGTGATGTTCCGTTACGAATAGAGGGCATACTTTTCTGTACTTCCTGTAGAAGGTACATACATAAAAATGCATTTTACTTTAAATCCCAACATAGCTTTAAATATACTTTTTTATTTTGCTGCTTCGCAATTACTAATTGATTTTTTTGTTTCACTTTTTGTAGTACCACAAAGGAGACCTATGGCAAGACATTCAAAGACTAAATCCATTAATATAGTGGACCACTCTGTTATAATCAATAAATTTCCGTAATCAATATAAATCTTTTCCTTTTTAAATAGAAAATATAAACTAGGTAAAAAATTTGATAAATTTATGTATTCACTATTATATTAAAAATATTTTTTTACCATCAATTACCAACACGTGCTGAGGACAGCATGTGAGGAAATACCCGTGCCACGTGTATCCAATTGTTACTATTGTAAAAAAATTGTTTTTTACGATAAACGTTTTTATGTTTCTCTTCTTGTACGTGACAGCAAAACATGTTATTAAAACAAAAAATATAGATATATTTATATGGAAAATAAATTAAAATTATATTTATTTTTAACAGTATTAAAAAAAAATACAGTAAAATTGCCCCCTCGGTAACCAGACTTATGTTCCCTAGATTTTAAATTTGAGGATGCTAAAGACCAAATTGTACAGGTATGAAATTGAACGAGCCACCAACTTAGTGACTGAGACAAAAGAACTTAACCAAAACATATCAGCCAATAAACTTAACGCCATGAGAAAGGCGTTGTATAATCCATTTAGTTTTTGCTTGATACAGGTGGTGGTTTGTTTAAATATATAATTAGGTAAGTATTTAATTTGTGTTTATAGTTTCAAATGTTTTGAAATAATTTTTAATAAGTAGTAGTTTTGAAATTATTTTTTATTTTATTTCAATTTTATAGAACTAATTTTCTTTTTACACCCACTGCTTCTAAAAATAGCTTAACGAAAGATTTATATCTGCATCCTTAATCAGATGGAATGGTCGAGAGAATGAACCGAACGATGGGTAAACACCTGTCCAAAGTTGTATCAGAACATCAAAGAGATTGGGATCAGCACATTTATTTATTCTTAATGGCATACCGCTCGGCCGTGAATTAAACTACAGGCCAGACTCCAACCTGCCTGATGTTAGGTCGTGAAGTTCGTTTGCCCTGCGACCTAGAGTTTGGCTGCAATTACGCAGAGGGAGAGAGTGCTAGATTCGGCGTGACGACAGAAGTTGAGCAGGATCTTTTTAGTGTTCCGCATAACGTCTCTCTAGCCCACTGTGTTGCCCAAGATCTTGAGATGACTAAAGGAATCTCATCTGTGTTTTATAAGAAGTTCGGTCGTTTGGACGAGTTAAAAAACCAGCAGCCTAAAGTTGGAAGAGTATTGAGATTAGAAGATCGTTCTCGATCTTTGCTGTATATGGTGACCAGGAAGTCGTATACAGATAGGGCAACCTACGAGGATATATGGTGTGCTCTAACTAATTTGAAGAAAATCGTCTGCAATTACGATATTAAGAATTTGGCCTTACCCAAGATAGGCCATGCACTAGATAATCTGGATTGGAAGATTGTCAGAAGCATGCTTGAAGTGATCTTCCGAGAAACCGGCGTACGAATTACTGTGTGTTGCACTAATCCGAAGAGAACATGTCCTTCAAAGACAGTAGACTGTTATTTCTTTCTGAGAGGATCATGCAGAGCTGGAGAGTCCTGTAGATTCCGCCATCCTGGGCCTACATATAGAGTTGCTGATCGGGACGCTCAGATCTAAGAGGGGAGCAGTGTTACGAACATGCTTTCGGCATGACTCATATAACGGTTGCATCTCGAAACGGCTTCCAGAATCATCACCAGATCTCTCGAAGGCAAGAGAACAATCGGTCAAGTGCGCGAATTAGAGGTGGGAACTTTCTAGAACATAGTAACTTAGGTATATATATGTAACGATCTTGGGAGTAGTTTTTAGTTGATAAGAGAATACCGAACTGTAAAGTTATAAATAAATATATTTATATAAATTCGAACCGCTGGTTTTATTTAATCTCGCTACAATATTTATTAATAATATACTTCAAATATACATTTAATGTTTTTGATAATCATTCTCAAATACATAATCACTGTCCAACATAATATTAAACTGGATCATTATAACCACATAGTCGACCACTTTATGAAATATTTTGTTGATACTACACTGATTGACATCGAAAAATCCTCCTGCAGAGACAACAGGCGCCCACCGTTCTGCGTACATGGCACACGTTAACAAAGCGTCTCTTTCGGTAGCAGTTGTACTTTTTATGGACAAATGATAGCAGGTATCTATTATTTCTTTTCCGCTATTTTCTAAACTATCACAGGAAGTAATGATCAGGAATAAGTTGTACTAAAAAAATTTAAAATACTGTTAATATAAAACTGTGCAAATACTTTTACTGAGTATTTTATATTAATTTGTGACTGGTATAATAAATATGGTAAAAATAGAACCTGTCATGCCAAATTTAAAATAACAAATCTGGTGATTTATTTGTTTTTATTAAAACCATCACACATTATCAAGTAGACATAAGAAATAACAGATAAAATGTGTATATATTGTTATGATATGTAAAGTCGAGAAAAATATTGGTTTGCTTAAAATATTTCAAAGTTCCAAAAAATTAAAATAATTCAGGATAATAAACAACCAACATTTCGAAGAAGGAAAGTCTTTAAATTTTTGGATTACCTGTATTGAACAAAAAGTAAGATATGCATAAATTATTTTCTTTGTTAAAATATATTTGAGTGACTCGCATAAGCTTAAGTGAAATGAATGCTTAGACAATGGAAGCGGTTTTTCCAAATAAATGTTGTGCAGTAATTAGGACAAAAGAATAGATTCTGACGCGTTTTGATTGGATGAGATTGAAAAAAGTGGGAGGTTTGGTTTGAGAATAAGACGTTAGTTAGTTTTGGAAGAAACAAAGATAGTCAGGCAAGGCGAACGGCCGTGGTTCTCGAGTAGTTTCCCAGAGGTAGGAAGCAGTAGCAGTGAAAGTTTGTGAGTTTTCGTGTAGTTAGTATACCAGACAGAAGCTGATCGTAAAAGAAGCTCCAGTAAAAGATTGTAAGTTATATTTTCTACTTATATTCCAAGAGTCACTGTTCAGGCCAACGAGAGATTCAGTTTATCGCAACGAGAAGATATTCCAAGAGTCATTTTTCACTCAGGCCAACGAGAGATTCAGTTTATTGAGAGAAGAAGAAGCTAGCATAATTTGAACGATTCGTGCATTTAAAGGAGATCATTAAGGACGATAAACTTGCAATAATTTGTTGTAAGATTGCTGATTACCTAGGGAGCTGCTAAGAATAGATAGTGTAGGCTACAAGGAACAAGGCTTTGGACCAGTCATCATCATAGAGAGATAGTTTTGTTTTTCTGCAGTTTTTCTTTCATTGATAACACAATTTTTTACAATTACTTTGGAAAAGATATAAATATTTTGATTAGGACATTTAGAATAATAATTGGGATTTTGAGAGTTTAATTAACTAATATTGTTTGTACCATTAATTTTGAAGGTTCACGTACATAGAACAAAATTTTGAGAATCATTATTTGAGATATTGTTTATTGAAAACATTTGAGTGTGAATTGTATTTCATTATTTTTATTTCAATATAAATGTGAGATCCTATATGATTTTTACTATTCCGGTATTCTTTGGACCTTACCTTTCACATGTAATAGCATAGATATTGAAGCACGAATATAACCCTGAGATAAGAGAATTAAAAAGTGTGATAGAATCATAATCATATCATTTAAATAATTTTAATTAATTAATTAATTAATTAGCTAATTAATTGCTTGGCGCATTAAGACTTTAAATATTAGAATAATATATACATATAAAATTCGGGCAACACAAATATATAACTAAAACTTCTACACACTTGTCTGGCTAAAGGTCGATTCAGACACATCAGTCCCGTTACAGTCTCGGCGCCGAACCGGTCCTGTTTGGTCACATAACTATTAATTATCTGACAGATGAGAAACTGTTCGTCAACTGATGAATGTGAATGCCGGCGCCATATTTCTATTAAAGAATATTTTGTATGACGGATTGTTCGGTTCGGCGCCAGGACTGTGACGAGACGTGACTGATGTGTCTGAATCGACCTTAAGCCAGAAATTGGTGACGTATAGCGAATTTGATACAACGCAAACCAGGTCCTCAATTGAACATGTGGCTGGACATAAGGAACAAAAGTCCCATTTGATTTGCTTAGCTCTGGATCTTGTCACCCCAGTAACGAAGTATATTGAGCACTTTTCATGTCGCTTTGATGAAAACCGCTTTTCACGCATGATTTTGTTTTGGGTATTGAAACAGATAAAAGTCACTAGAAGACAAATCTGGTGAATACGGTCGATGCTGTATCAATTCGAACTGTAATTTATGGATTTTAGCCATTGTCAACATGCTTATATGATAAGGAGCATTGTCACGATGAAAAAGGATTTTTTTTCTGCAAACCAGGTCTTTTTTCACGTTTTTTTTTTCTTCAGCTGGTCTTAGAGGTTATAATAATATTCAGAATTTATTTTTTTAGCAGTTTGCAAGTAATTAGTAAACAAAATTCTTATACACCGTTAGGACATTGTTTTATTGGCCATACAACACAATGGCAATCTATGTGACATATTACACGTTTCCAGCTCTATATTAATTTCACTGAAAAAGGAAAAACCTCAAAGGAAGTTCTCAAAGAATACACAAATAATTATTAAAATGCCTATTACGTTGTATATGTATAGTCCAAGAAAAAGTGCAACTTGTAACATGGTACTTTTAGGGTCATCCGATACGCGAAATAATTGATTTATTTATTGTTGCCTTCGAAAATAGACCCCCACCAAGTGTCCCAACAGTTAAAAATACCATTAAACATTTTCGAACTTCGGGATGTGTAAACAGTTGTAAAAAGTGTCATGAAGGTAATGAACCACATGTAAGACCTGTCGATAAGGATCGTCAAAACAGGGATATTGATATTTGTGCTTTTGTGAAAGCTAGTGAACCCTGCAATAGTGAACAAATTGCTAGAGAAGTAACCGTGAATGCTCGAACTGTCCAGCAAGTTCTCAAAAGGAATGGGTATTACTGTTTTTTATAGGCATCAGTTTAAAGGGCTACAAACCTAGTCGAATTAAGGGCAAAAATACTTCAGTTTTCTGCAAGCATTACACCAGCCTTCCTCCAAAATATAAGGATAATATTTTTAATAACCTAATTCATATAACATTATTCAAATAACCTGCGATATGCTGATGACACTGTCATACTGGCAGATAATGCTGAAGCCCTGCAACGCTTAATGGACCGAGTAACGACAACCTGTAGAGAATTTGGAATGAAATTGAATACAAAGAAGACAAAAACGATGGTCATCAGCAAGCACCAAAACAGAAGGGTGAAGGTTAATGTCGACGGAACAGATCTGGAAAGAGTAACAAGAAAAACGTACCTTGGAAATAATCTTGATGAAACTTGGGACCACTCACTAGAGATAAGAATATGCCTGGAAAAGGCACGTACAATGTTTTACAAAATGCAAAAAGTTCTATGCAACCGCCAACTGGGCATCTCATTGAGAACTAGAATACTTAAGTGCTATGTTTTCTCCACCTTGCTCTATGGTGTTGAAGCCTGGACAATGACAGAAGCAACACAAAAAAGAATCCAAGCATTCGAACTCTGGTGTTACCGTAAAATGCTCAGAATATCCTACATGAGCCATACGACAAATGCGGAAGTCTTGCGGAGGATGAATAAGGAAAGAGAGCTTATGCTTATAATAAAAGAACGGAAAACACAATATTTTGAAGACATCATAGGAAATCAAAAGTATGAACTGCTCCAACTTATAATCGAAGGCAAAGTCAATAGCAAAAGAGGACCAAGAAGAAGACGCAACTCCTGGCTTAAAAACCTACGGCAATGGACGAACATGACCTCCATAGAACTATTCAGGGCTGCTACAAATAAGATTAAATGGGCAAATGTAATGGCCAACGTCCTTAAGGATAAGGCACCGTAAGAAGAAGACCTAATTCATTTTACGAAGTTTGTACATTCTTAATTAGGTAGTATTTTTTATGTTTAAGTTTGGAAGGATTTTATTGTTTGTTTTATTTAAAAGTACAAACCATTCTTATTCTGATTTTTTTTCTTCTTTCTTGTCTTATTGTTATAAGCTTTGTCCATAAAATTTGTATAATTTCAGTGACAATATAGCATATTGCTTATTTACTTACTTATTTATTTGTATTGCTATTAAGGCTGAAAAATAACCAAAAAATTAGTTTTAGAGCATTATAATAAAAATATACTCTAGAGATGGGATTTTAATAAATCTTAATTCCTATGGTCAACAAAACAATGTCGTTATCTGTATGCGTATGTAGTATCTGTGGTATTCTAAAACAAAAGGTACTTTTAACTTACAGCAAGTTCAAGGCTACCAAAAAGGATAGTAAGTTGAAAGGGCCATGTGCTTGTAGTGTAAAGTTGAAACGAGACAAAATTTAGCAAACTTGTTATGTAAACACATGTAAATATGAAAATTGCATCACCAAAAACATTATTAAAATTATTTACTGTATAATTTAGTTGCTTTTGAATTTTTATAATATCTTCGATAAATATTTTATCGGCTCCTATATTTTGTAAAACTGCAGATAAAAAGATGTATCTGATTTGAAGATATTTTGTGGAATAGTAAACAAATGCAACTAATATGCATTGATAAACATGGAGAAAATTCCAATATATCACAAAATAAATTACAAATATAGTATCAAGGTAGATATACATAGTGATCAAGCTTTGTATAAGATATATAACGAATATGAGATACAGTATCACCATGCTTGGAGAACAAGCCTTTTTTGCTTTATATTTAAAATTTAAATCAGCAAAATGCAGTTCGACTTCCTTCAAATTGCAAAGCAGATTGAACCAATCAGTTACCAAAACTGAATTCGCTGAAAAATATATATACAAAGAGAAGCTTATACAAGACATCATGTAAGTACCATTCGAAATAATCATCATCAAATGCCCTTTTGGCACGTACGCAATGTAAGTACATGCTATTACTGAGTAAATTAATATCCATGGTAATGACACCTTCAAAAAACTGACCAGTTTCTTATCGGAATAGTTCAAAGGAGTCGCTGCTATGTAACGAGCAATACGAAAGATTTTTAGTAAGTATATAAAGTCTTCTTGTGGTGTTCGTAAAACAAAAGCTTTTTTGTAAGTTTTATAACGGCCTGTAATGCTGTTCTGCTTCATGATAAATGATAAATAAATTAACCCAGTGGTTGTTTTTCATTGTAGCATGCATGATAAATCAACATAAATTATTTTATTCCCAATATACATAGTAATTTATAAATAAACATTTATTTAGATATTTTTTAAATATGTTATTTTGTAATAGAAATATATAAACTGCTAAACAAAAACAAAATCAGGCAGTTAAATGTTTGTCATTATTTACAACTGTTTTGTCAAAAATATTCCAAAAGTGCGGCATTATTCCTTTTGTATAGAAATATTTCCCATAGATTCCGTAAACATAACTTATGAACCTAACTACCTCTTAATTGCTCAATTTTTAGTGCTAAAGCACTTGCAATTCTTAAAGCCTTGGTATATTTCGACGGTTTTGAAAAAATGACAGGAATGAAAGTTACAATTCTTCGGATATATTATGCGAAATTAATCTAGATATGCTCTTCTTTAAGCCATCCCGCAAGGAAAAATAATTGGAAAACGACTTCCAGGAACAAGAAGAACATCTTAGTTAAAGAACCTCAGAATCTGGTTCAATACAACATCTGTGCAGCTTTTCCGCGCTACTGCAGATAAGATAAAGATTGCCATGGTGATCGCCAACATTCGTAACGGATACACATATCAAGAAGAAGAAGAAAATATTAGTGTGATATAACGTTGGTCGCTAAAGTTTTCGTAAAATTTTAGATTTAAAAGTATTAATGGTAGAAAGCATTGGATCAAGTTGCTATTATAGACCAAAGTTAATAAACAACTTAGATGATAGAAACAGTGTCAGTTTTGACAGAAAAGGTTCGTTAAAATGTTGTACAAACTTAATATTCGCCAAAGCATTTATCGCTTAGTTGGACATGTACCAAACTATATGCCTAAAAGTGGAAGACCAAGAGTTTTAACTCCGGCTCATTGGTTTACTGCTCAAAATATAAATTTTGTTCCCAAGCGTGACAACCCTCTAAATGTGCTTCAGTCGAAGCCTATAGAAGAGTTTTGGGCTGTCTTGAGTTGAATGGTATATAATAATGACAGGAAAGTCCAAAATGAAGATCATGGGCGGAGAATTTTGCAAAAATTTCGTGGAATCAGCTTAGAAAGAGTCCAAAGGCTTATTGCACAAATATCACGGACCTCCTTCTGTTCTATAAAAATTTGCATAATAAACCTTAAATATGCAGACTTCATTTCCTGTATTTAATTATTAAAACAACCTTAATTTACAATTAGAAAATACATATTTATTTTTTCCGAAATGTTTAGGGACATGCTTTATAATAAAGAATTTTGATAGTTACGAAAAAACAATTAAGTAGCGGTATATTTTGTCTAGCAGTTTATATGGCTAGTAACATGAGTTTACGTGAGAAATGAACATTCGATTCAACTGTTTAGATTGTTATGATTTCATAATAATATTTGTCGTTTCAAATAAAACGTGCAACGATTCAAAGCGAGTTTTAAGGACATGTACACCGACGAATCAATTAACTCCTAGAAACGATTAATATATATATATATATATATATATATATATATATATATATATATATATATATATATATCGGAAAAAGGAGTACGACCGTCAATCCAATATATATATAAGGATCACTCAGACAAGTGGTGGGTTCTTATATCGGTCTCTAGGTGGAGAAATAAAAGACAAAGTTGATAGGCTACTTTATCTATTTTGAAGACGTTTCGCTTTCGAGTTTTGAAAGCATCATCAGTTCATCTAAAAAATGAACTGATGATGCTTTCAAAACTCGAAAGCGAAACGTCTTCAAAATAGATAAAGTAGCCTATCAACTTTGTCTTTTATTTCTCCACCTAGAGACCGATATATATATATATATATATATATATATATATATATATATATATTATATATATATATATATATATATATATATATATATATATATATATATATATATATATATATATATATACATATATATATACATAACAAAATTTGTTATGAAAATTTGTCAAAAATTTCTAATATTAAAACTGAAATTGTTCCAAAATAAATAACTGCCAATGTGATTAGTCCCAATCATAACCAATAATAAATCGACAACACCCAAAACTCGAATAAATTTGGAACAAGTTTGTTATCCTCTTATCAGTAAAACTAGTTCTTATATTTTTATTGGTGAATAAATTATTTTGGGTAGGACTGTGTATTACTAGTCATACCACTAACGAATAGCTGTTGAATGTATTGTTTTTTTGAAGAAGTGTGAGTAAAGCTGAACTATTATTTGATAAAGCAAATAACCAATAAAAAAGGAATGTTCCTTTAAGAGGTGTAACTTTGTTGTATTTAATTACAAAACAATTGTACAAAAACATTTTTTTATATTAGTAAAAGTAATAATACAGAGTGACAAATTGTAAACATCATATCATTGCTAACATCTTCATTCCCGTAAAAATAATATGAAAAATTAGACAGACAATTCAATTTTGTTTTTACAGGGCATTCCAGCATAATTTGTTTGGACTATCAGAAGATATTATAGCATGGATTAGTTCACTTTCTCTCTATTTTTTGGTTGTGTCTGAACAGATTTCGATTTCTGTCTCTATTTCTTCCTATCCAGCATTTCTCTTTCCGTTATTTTATTTCCATAACTTTTATGTTATTCTACCATATATTCTACTACTAGATTCCCTTTTTGGTTTCCTTCAGAGTTGTAGGAAATGATAGTTGAGAAAATATTTTTTATCTAAATCACTTCTGGATTATTGCCCTTTTTCTCAGCTGAAGGCCAATTGTATTCACTGTATTTGTTCCCCTAAAAAGATATTCAAAACGTAGATCTCCTTCTTGGTTCTCTTTAGAGTTGCAGAATCTGAGAGTTGAGAAAAGAAAGCTCACAAAAAATATCTTTTATCTAAATCACTTTTGGATTATCGGAGTTTTTTTTTCAGCTGAGGGTCAATTGTAAATTGTTAAAAGCTGAAGGCAACAAAAATCGTATTTATTTAATAGATTTATCACTAGGAAATAATTTGAAGCGATTTTGGTAGTTTGTGGATTCACGGAGGGGAAAGCCCTCATTGACGCTGTGTTGAGGTGGTGGTGTTAAATCCACTATTTCACTCAAATATGTGTCATACCCAGTGACTTTCCTTTCCTTAGTCCTGGTAACTAGTTTTAACTTAACTATAAGTATCTAATATTTATTTAAAATTATCAAAACTGGATGTGAATAATGGTCCAAGTCCTGATGAATTACTTTCCAGCGTTCTCAAGAATTGTTGTTTTATATTATCTAGGCCTTTTTTACATTTTAATATATCCTTAAATAAGGATGAATTTCAAGAATGCTGGAAAATTAAGGTGTTTAAGTTTTTAATACCTATTTTTAAAGTGGGATATTACCCACACTGAAAGGCATCAGGATAATACTAGGAAGTAGTACTAGTAAAAATACTAAGAAAAAGAAGCAAAGGCCGACCGCGAATTAGGTGGTTAGATGGAGTTGAAACCGACTTACGGATATTAAAAATCAGAAGATGGCAACATGTTGCCAGAAACCGAACAGAATGGCGACGAATCTTAGAGCAGGCCGAGATCCACAGAGGATTGTCGAGCCAAAGATGATGATGTGATGAAATGTATATCATGTTACAGTACAAAAAGCAATACTTCCCTCATAGTTATTTTCAATTGTTTTAAAACCACTTTTTGTATAGAAATATTATCCGAAACAAACAGATTGGTGTAGATTTGTTTTAAAGCATACCTACCATAAGTCTTACAGTACCAATTGACAAGATTACTTTAAACAGCAAGAAAGACGATGTGTAGAGTACTAATGTTACATACACACATAAATTGGTCGCTAGGACAGCTACAGCCAAAAATATCATCTTATTGAAAATTATATTGAAATAGTTGACAGTACTATCGGCCTGTTTCATGTAGTTTAGTATTTGTTTTAAAATGGTTGCATTTCTTGTATGGTGCTTTAATAGATATATTATATAGTTGTATCTATCTGTAAGGTATTGAGCTATATAGTACGTATAAATGGTTATTATACTTTGAAAACCTTGAACTATATGCCAGAATGCTACATAGAAATATACATAATACTCTTCTCTGTTTTCATATATAACCATTATGGAAGGTATTATGTATAGAAAATATAGGACGTGTATCACAATAATTTTTGAACGACGTACACAACTCCTTTTATTCGAGAATTGTAGATCATTCAAACATTGTTCAAGTTTCTCCAAACTACAAAGAAACTTAAACCAGTCTTTTAGATGAATTGTATTCACAGATATTAGTATGTAGTATACAAGTGATGTAGCACTCATCATGTACGTAGCATTGCCAATCTCCAATAGCTTACTCGCTATAGGTATACTATATACATACGTAAAAGCGATGACTGAAAATAGCACTATTAAAGGCAAAGATACTCTTAAAAAAAGAGTAGGGATATTTCTAGTAAAATCATAAGGAGTAACTCCAACGTATCGGCCTCGGTTGAAAATTGTTATTAGGTTTTTAAAATCTGGCAGTATGTTAACAATAAATGCTTTTCGGTATAATTTGTATATTCCTTGGCGCGTATTTAACTTCATTGCTGAAAGAGCCGTAGTGGTTTTTGGTATTAAGGGATTGCGTGTAAAACAAATGAAATAATTTCCATATAGCGCATTGTTTGTAAATTATTAATTTAGGTCAATTATCTAATGGAACTTTATATGACTTTTTATTACCTCCTAATTATGCACTCACGTGTGCATATTTGACAGAAACATTTGTAATTGGCCAATGAGTTTTAAAGGTAAAAGTATAGAAGGATGCAGAATAACGGAAGACTAAACCAAATATTAACCTAACCTAACCTAACCTATGATCACCTACATGAAACTTTTATTAGTGTCTTCTTATCCTTTAGGTCCATTTCTAATATAGATTCGCAATGACTTATGAAAGTTAATCTCTATTTTGGGCTCTTCTTGGTCCAATCATTGATGTTGCGTTAAGTTATTTGTCATTTGCTAGTACGAGGCTTTTCTTCTATTTTTTGGCGAATGACGTTCACTGATTTCGGTTTTACGAATAACCGAAAAACAAAGCGTTTTATTGAAAAATATATAATAACCAAATATTAAGATTATAAAAAAGCAAAGAGATTAATTTTTATTAGTGTTCTAAGTACAATAGTGAGTGATTTGTAATTGTTTGAACATGACTTTTTATTTGTGGGGCACTATACTTCATGTAGGTACTATACTTTTAGGGTGTTATACTTGAAAGATGTTGAATTACTCTAATGTTGTAGATAGTCATAGATTTGTTAAAAAAATTAACGTAGGCTTCGAAGAAAAAAATATAAACCGCTGCCTTTCTGGGTGTAAAACAGGTCTTCGATGGTGTTTGGCATCACGGCTTCCTATATAAACTCAAGTCATCCTTTTCCACACCTTACTATCTTTTAATAAAATCTTACCTCATAGGACTTCATTCTAAAGTCAGATTTCTTACAAAAACATATTACTATTTTATAAAATCCGGTGTCCCTCATAGAAGTGTCCTTGGTCCCTTGCTATACCTTATATATGCGGCTGATATCCCAACAATAAATACTACTTCAGTAGCAATAGTTGCATATGATACCGTCATAGTATCCATTGATGATGACACTCAATTAGCTTCAGGAAACCTTCAAATATACCTGAATCTACTACAAGACTGGATGAATAGATGAAAAATCAAAGTTAACCACACCAAGTCTAATCAAATTACATTTGCGAACAGAAACGCCACATGTACGAAAATCATACTGAACGATATATTATTACCTGTAAAAACAGAAGTCAAATATATATATATATATATATATATATATATATATATATATAATATATATATATATATATATATATATATATTTTAGTGGATTCTCTTGGGCTTAGGTTCATAAAAAAAAATTTAGTTTGATACTAAGACATTTTTATAATATATTTTTTCCGACGTTTCGGCAGGAAATCCATGCCTTTTTCAAGAATATATATTGACTAAAAAAAAACATTCTATGACAGACATAATATGGTTTAAAAAATAAACTTTTGACTTACCAAGCATGTAAAGATTTGGTGTTAACAATTAGACGTCACAATTAAAATAATATTAAAACATAGGACATACCCACTAAGTCACTAAAAGTAAAATGTATTTTATTTTTTAGTGGATTCTCTTGGGCTTAGGTTCATAAAAAAAAAATTAGTTTGATACTAAGACTATTTTATATATATTTTTTCCGACGTTTCGGCAGGAAATCCATGCCTTTTTCAAGAATATATATTGACTAAAAAAAAACATTCTATGACAGACATAATATGGTTTAAAAAATAAACTTTTGACTTACCAAGCATGTAAAGATTTGGTGTTAACAATTAGACGTCACAATTAAAATAATATTAAAACACTAAAAAATATATATTAAGGTTCAAGAACTAAACTCAAACTGTATATATATATATATATATATATATATATATATATATATATATATATATATAACGAGTTTATTACAGCTGCCGCCGTTTCTCGCAACCTAGCTTCCAACGCTTGCGATCGTTTCAGTCATCCACTTATAGACCCCTATCTTCCATTGCACCTTTTACTTCTTGTCTCCACGATCTTCTTGGTCTTCCCTTTTTCCTGCGGTTGGTGGGGATACACTGTAACATTCTCTATGGCCATCGTTAATCATTTATCCTTTCTACATGGCCATACCATTTCAGCCTTTTGCATTCTATAGTTTCCAGGATGTCAATCTCTATGCCCAAAAGCTCTCTGATTTCAGTATTCCTTACTCTATCTCTTCTAGTGAGTTAACAACATTTTCTCCAATAATTCATTTCCATTGCTTTTATTTTGGATGCGTCATTTTTATTTATTACCTAAAGCTTCTGAACCATATGTAGCAATGCTTTCTGATACTTTTGTATATCCTAATTTTTGTGTTTCGGGTGATGTGGTTATTCCAAAGTATACTATTCAGTTGACGTATTGCTGAATTTCCTTGACCAATTCTAGTAGCTATTTCTTTTGTATCCCGACCATTGTTTGTAATGTTTACACCGAGATATTTATAGCTATCAGTATTTTGAATTTGTTTGCTTCCTAGTTCTAAGTGCTTTCCTTCACCTCCCACTACAACATACTCTGTTTTTGATGGATTAATTGATAAGCCCCACTTAGTATATTCTTCATCTATTTTTCGTAACATGTAGTGGATATCATCCTAATCTTCTGCAAGTATTACTTGGTCATCAGCAAAATGCAAGCTGTACAGTGTATGGTCTCCAATTTTAACACCCATAGGTTCACATTTTCTTTTCCAAATATTCAAAACTCCCTCTAAATAAATTTTAAAGAGTGTAGGTGCAATGCAGCAGCCTTGGCGAAGTTCTTTGGTCACTTTTATCTTTTTTGTCACCTTTTGTCCAATCTTTATTACACTCGTCATATCATCGTTCAACTCCCTTACAGCATTAATGTAAATCGGTGGAATATTCTTGTCTTCTAACACCTGCCGTAGCTGGCTAATGGGACATTGTCATACGCTTTTTGAAGATCAATAAATACCATGTGTGTCTCCATATTATGTTCCAAACGCTTTTCTATTGTTTGTTTTAGGCAAAACACATTATCTATACAAGAACGACCAGTACGAAAGCCACTCTGATCTTCAGTGTCTTTCCAACAATCTTCAATTCGGCTTTTAATTATCATCCCGTAGACTCTACAGATTGAGTGCCCTCGGTAGTTCTTACAATCTTTTCTGTCGCCTTTATTTTTGTATAAGCCAATAGCTGAAATAGTTTGTCAGGGCCATATTTAATCAGTTCAATAGGTACTCCGCCCGGTCCTGGAGCCTTTCCATTTTTCATAGCGTTGGCATGTTTTTAATTTCCTCTGGTGTTATTTCAGTTTCTTCGCGGTAGGAAATATTATATTTTTGGTAGCCAATATCTTGGAATTATGTTTGATCCTTAATAAGTATCTCTAAGATCCTAAATAATAAGGATACCTTAATAAGTATAATTAATTTTTGAATGCACTCATTTTTATGACATTTTGAATTTTACTACAATGAATTATGTATTTTAGTTATTTTACATTGTTTTAAACTCAGTTTATATACGGAAATATCATCTGAAGGGATTGATGTGAGTTTTTATAATGTATACTTACCATAAGTCTGCTAGTACTAATTATCGTGATTACTTTAAACAGCAAGTAAGACGATGTGTAGAGTACAAAAGTTACAAACAAACATAAATTGGACACTAGGACAGCTACAGCCAAAAATATCATCTTGTTGAAAATTATACTAAAATATTTAACAGTACTATCGGCCTGTTTCATGTAGTTTAGTATTTGTTTTAAAATGTTTGCCTTGCTTTTATGGTGATTTAATAGATATATTATATAGTTGTATCTATCTGTTAGGTATTGGGTTATATAGTATGTATAAATAGCTATACCACTTTGAAAACCATGAACAATATTCCAGAATGCTACAAAGAAATATATATAATAATTTTGTCTGTCTCCATATAGAACCATTATTGATGGTATTATGTATAGAAAATATAGAGCGTGTAGTACAAACATTTTTAAACTACGTACACTTCTTTTATTCGAGAATTTTAGATCATTCAAACACTGTTCAAGTTTCTCCAAACTACAAACAAACTTAAACCAGTCTTTTAGAAAAATTGAGTTTACAGATATTAATATGTAGTATACTAATGATGTCGAACTTATCATGTATGCAGCATTAGCAATCTTCATTAGCTTACGCACTAGAGGGACACTAATTACATAAGTAAAAGCGATGATTGAAAATAGCACCATCAAGGCCAAAGTAACTCGTAAAACACAGGTAGTGGCACTCTTGGTAAAATCATAAGGAGTTAGTCCAACGAATCGGCCTCTGTTAAAAATTTTTATTAGGTTTTTAAAATCTGGTTGTTTAGTAAGAATAAATGCTTTTTGATATAATTTGTATATTGCTTGGCGGCTATTTAACTTCATAGCTGAAAGAACTTTAGATGGTTTTTCGTTTTAAGGGATTGCGTGTAAAATAAACGAATGAATTTCCATGTGGCGCATTGTGTAGTAATTTAGGTCAATTATTTAATGAAGCTTTGTCTGACTTTTATTGCCTCCTAATTATACATACGCACGTATGCATATTTGACAAAAACATTTGTAACATAAGGATGTTTTAAAGGTGAAAGTAAAGTGGTGCAGAATAACGAAAGACTAAATTAAATCACAATGACGGTATTAGATTTTGATTCGATACAGAGCAGCGACAAGCCGCACATACGTATTTCGACATCTTTAGGTCTCCTCAGTACGGTATAGCCACTACTTCGTATCAAACCATAATATTTTCCCGTCGTAGACCATAGTTATTAAAAATAACTATGTACAGCCGTAACTACGCCATCTAAAAACAAAAAGAGAAATCATACGATTTCTACCTGGCGAAATCGAATTCAAATATCAGCCACCGTGCTTCCTAAAACTTGCGAAGCAAACAGCTTGATGAATAAATCGGCAAGGGAATCTAAAATTGCATTCCAAATGCCATTCATCATGGCCAATATTCGTAGTGAATCGTAGTAGTATCGAATCAAAATCTAATATCGTCATTGTGTTTTATTTCTTTACTTCGTTTGGAGTACCAGAAATCGAATTCACTACGAATATTGGCCATGATGAACGGCATTTGGAATGCAATTTTAGATTCCCTTGCCGATTTATTCATCAAGCTGTTTGCTTCGCAAGTTTTAGGAAGCACGGTGGCTGATATTTGAATTCGATTTCATGAGGTAGAAATCGTATGATTTTTTTTTGTTTTACTAAATTAAATATTAATTTCAAATGTCTCGGAATTAAGAATTTTTCTTAATTTTCTCATGACCCGCAAATTAGATTATGCGTTACTAATGTTGGCGATCATCATGACAATCTTTATCTTATTTGTAGCAGCGCGAAAAAGCTACACAGATATTGTATTGAATCAGATTCTGAGATTTTTTAACCAAGATGTTGTTCTTTTTCCTGGACCTCGTTCTGCAAATATTTTTCCTTGCAGGATGGCTTAAAGGAGGGCATATCTGGATCCATTTTGCATAATATGTCCGAATAATTGTAATTTTCGAGATTTGATGGTAGTCAGTACCTCTCGATTCTTATTTATTCTTCTGAGGACTTCCTCATTTGTGACTGGGTCAGTCTACTGGATCTTAAGTATTCTCCGATATAGCCACATGTCAAATGCTTCCAGTTTTTTGCACATATCTTCGTTCAAGGTCCACGAATCAAAACCATGAAGAGAACAGAGAAGACGTAGTAGCATTTTTACTTTTGTATTAAGAGAGAGGTTGTGACTCTTAAAGAAAATCCACAAGCAAAACAATTCCTGTAGCTGGCTGTATACCACGTATCACAAAAAAAGAGGTTAGTCTTCGTAAGTGGGTATATTTATTTAAAAACCATTAAAAGGGCTACATCAAAAAAACAAACGTTTTCGGACTAAACAGTCCATCATCAGGTTTAAATTTTAAAATTGCTAGGTTAAAATGCCTGAGCCAACAATATACATGGGTAAAAACCCTTTAAATTACATATAGTTGTAAAAGATTATACATCATGTTGTTAAAAAACTGTGATGTTCAGTATTAAATTACATATGACTTCAGGTAACATACATGGCTGAAGTGAGTTCCAGAGCCGGAGAGTAAACTCTCCGGTTTAAAAAGGTTTGCTCTCCGGCTCTGGAACTCACTGCTGCTGCCAAAGCGATAAATATTCTTTCAGAGTGGAGATTAAAGATTAGAGGAGACAAAATACAGCCTTGCCTCATTCCATGCATGAGTTTCACATAGTCAGTGTATTCACCTTCAACTCTGAGATTTGCTGTCTGATTCTAGTAAAGATTTCTAATTATTTTCAAATCTTGGTTATTAATTACTGACGGCTGTACTCAATCAAACGCTTTCTCGTAATCAACCAGACATGCGTATACGTCGCAGTTGACGTCTCTACATCTCTGGAATAAGACTTATACTGGGAACAAAGCCTCTGTAGTACCAACAGCATTTGTGAACCCGAACTGGTTGGTGGAAATTTGACACAGCTTTTACACAGCTTGTAGATTCTGTTATAAATTATCTTTAGGAACCGAAAACAACAAACTTAGAGTAACCTACATGAAACTTTTATTAGTGTTTTATTAATGGTGTTCTGATATGTAACCACATTCGCCAAATATGGCGCTTCTTGCTTCTCATTAATAATGACTTTTTGAATGACGCAAATTCATCTCTATTTTGGGCTTTTCTTATTTAGGTCTAGATCTGTCCACTCCTTAATAATACGAAGCTATGCCATTTGTCATCTGTCAGGACTGCGTTTTCTTTCTATTTTTCCTTCGCTTATTGGTCGAATGAAGTTATATCTCTCGTGTCTGAATCAAATCCAAGATAAAATGAAATTTTTTATTAATATCTACAAGTTAACGTTCTTTATTCAGACGTATTAAAACTTCTTTATGGTCAGTCCATTGAATTCCAGGAGTCAGAACAAGCTAATTGTTAGCGTCTAGGTTTCCAGATTTATTTTATTATTTTCCAAGTGATTTAAAGTAAATAACAATGAACATAGAAAACAAAAGTAGTGGAAATGTGACTCAAGTAGTGCCTATACAGAATTAATCAAAAAATGTTTGGTGGTTTGACCAATTAAAGATTATGTTCTATTTTGCATAATATCAACATAACCATTAATAATTTATCAATATCTGGTTTTAAAATTTAAACTTCGTTTTGTACGAAATAAACATTTGGTGAGTTAGCTCTTTATGGACCTATACCCTTCATATATTTTTTAACTGAAACATTTTGTCGAACGTCAAGTGCACCTGTTATTTTTTAAATAGATTTTATACATGATTTGTTATATGTTTATGTTTTTAAAAAACCTCAAAGATTACCTTAAAACCGATATGCACGCAACTGATAAATATCTTTGTACTGCCGGACACTTTTAAGTCCTGCTGGGAGGAAAGATCATATAAAAATCATTGAGTTCTTCTGGCAGGACACAACCTCGGTCCAACTATCCAGCCAAGAGAAACTTCTGGCCGGACAAAACACTGGACGTTCTATATACTCTATCTATACTATCATTAAAATGCGTTTAATTTTTTTAACACGTTCATTGCCAACTACTCTCATCAGTGTATTTTAAGGTTTTGTAGAGTTGCCACATACACCCGTGGGTGTAGCGCGGTCATAGTAAACATATGCAATTAATGTATCGCCGGCAATATTATACTAAACATCTGTAATGCTGGTTGGTCACAGCAAAGGCTCAGAGAACGATATCATGTCAGTTGGTTTCTGGCACCCTAACTGCCGGACTTGTGTGCGTTAAGTCATAATGTAAACAACAAATAACGTTGTTGTTGACATTTTTCGTTATATTATTCTTATTTAAAATCGTAAAGACAATAAGTAGTGCAGGGAGATCTTCCAGTGGTAATGAAGACGGACTGTCCGGTGCAAATAAAAAGAGAATAAGGCTTTTTCAAAAATTATCAAAATATAAGCGCAAGCGTCCTCTAAAAGATGATGAATTGCGATGTATTTTAGAATCTGAAGAGGAGGATGAATATATGTCTGCAAGATCCAGCAGTGAAGAATATTCAGATAACAGTGTTGAGTGGTGTACTGATGACGATTATGAATTGGAACATTTGACAGAAGAATTAGCAAATCAAACCACTCCGCAGGTTGCCCGATGCTACTACTTTTGATAGAAATTCTAATACCTGGGTAGATATAGAAAAACTACTAAAACTTGAATTTCGGAGACGTCGATCATTCTTGGCAAACCTTGACAGTAATAATCCAATAGATTTTTTTACATTGTTACTTGATGAACATTTGCTGGAACTGATTGTTTCAAACAATACCGAAAATGCTATAACCATCTTTCTCCCTGAAAACTTTTATTGGATTATTATTGTTAAAAGGTACCATTTAGTTTTGATATGGCATGGTTATTCAATACAAATGTTTCAATTTATTTTAGGTATGATACAGTTCCCAAGATTGTCGGACTACTGGTCGACACACAGGTTGTTTAAAACTAATTTTTCGAAGGACATGTCCAAAAACACATTTTTAATAATTCTGCGATGCTTTCATTTTGCGCCAAATGATAATAATCAAGATCGTTTACGCAAAATACATCCTGTAGTGTATCATTTCAATAGCAAAATTAAATCAATTCACACTCCAGGAAAATATCTTTCTTTAGATGAATACATCATTTCTTGGAGAGGAAGACTTATTCAAAATAAACGTCATAAGTGTGGTATAAAACTGTAGATGTTGACAAAACCTGATAAATTGGTTCACAATTTTATCGTTTACAGTAGAGTAGGGGATGAAACCAGCGCAGCGATGTTTGTCACACAGAAAAAGTGATGTTGAAGTTGTTAGAGGAGAAATACAATCTTGGATATTCGGTAATTATGGACAGGTTTTATAATAGCTATGAATTGCGACGAAAACTGCTTACAAAAGGAACCTATTGTACATGAACATTACACAGAAATAGAAAAAGTGCCTGTTATACAAAAAGGAGGGAATAAATCTGTATTTCGCAACGGAGTTCACGTGGGCAAGTGGAAGGACAAAAGAGAGGAATAATACTTAACTACGCAATTTAATAATACAATGACGGAAACCACCAATAAACAAGGTCAAGCAGAGTTGAAACCTACAGCTATTTATGAATATAACAAACATATGTCCGGCATTGACTGTCAAGACCAAATGCTCGCATATTATCCGTGCTCTCGGAAAACTTTGCATTGGTATGAGAAATTGTTTATTCAGATACTGCAAATATTATTACAAGATTCACTAATTTTATACAATAAATATTCAAGACAACCAAGAAAGTCGCTATATAATTTTTTACTATTATTTTGGAGACTACGTTGCCAGAGGGTGGTGTTGAAAATAAAAATAAAATTGACCTTGGAGAGCACAAATTAGAAAAAATACAGAAAACAGTTAAAGCAAAGTTTGGTACAGAAGATAATTCAAAAAAGGTAAAACAAGTCCTAAGGAAGGAGTGCCTAGTATGCAGGAGGCAAAATGAAAGAAAAGCAACTATTTATGTTTGCAACGCTTGCACTGGATCACCTAGTTTTTTTGTCAAGTGTTTTTTTAAATACCATTCATCCTAAGTGATTTAAGTGTTGTATTTTTTGTTTTATAATGCCATATCGCCAAAAATTACTGTAAATTTGACGTACACCCATGGGTGTAATCGACATTTCCAATGAAATTTTCTTTAGAATTGCCTATTACACTCATGGGTGTATATTTCTAAATGATTAAGTGTTATGGTATTTTCGATAAAATCACATTTGTAATACCGTTTTTTATTCATTGAAAACATTCAATATAAAAATCGGAAAAAAAAACAGGTGGGCGGCTCAGCTGATGCACTTTGGTAATTACTGGTGGTATTGAACGTGTTAATTGGATTATTACGTTTGCACAAAGGATCAACACACCGAGTATAACAACTCTTATTTGGTTTTTATAAAATTATTCATTATTTTGATACTTACGATGAGTTTTGTAGTAGCGAGTGACATCACTACTTTATAAAGATAAATAGTTGGGGTATATAACACCAAGCTTACTCCCATACACAAATTAGTCGCCAAAATAACCATCATCATAAATATCATTTTGTTAAAAATTCTATTAAAATATTTGACCGTACTGTTGGCCTCCTTCAGATACTTTAAAATATATTTTAAGAGTTTTTCATTTTTTCTAAATTTCTTCAATAGGTAAATTATATACTTGTATCTATCTGTAAGGTAATGCGTTACATAGTATGTATAGATAGCTATCACACATTGAAAGAAATGAGCAAACTGCCAGAATGTTACATAAAAATACACAAAATATCTTTGTCTGTATTTATAAATAATCATTACGCAAGGTATTAAGTATATGATACATAAAGCATACAGTACAAAAATTTTCGAACTACGTACACAACTTATGTACTTCGAAAATTGTAGCTTGTTCAAACATTGTTCAAGTTTCTCCAAACTACAAACAAACTGAAACCAGTCTTTTAGAAGAATTGAGTTCGCAGATATCAGTATGTAGTATACCAATATTATAGAACAAGTCATGTAAACAGCATTAGCATACAGCAATATTCTGCGTGATATAGGTATACCAATTACAAGCGTATAAGCTACAATTGAAAATAATACTATCAAAGGCAAACTCACTCGTAAAATACCTTTCGGTTTACTTGTAAAATCGTAAGGAGTTGCTCCAACATATCGACCTTTGCCGAAAATTTTCAGTAGATATTTGAAATCTGACTGTTTGATGATAATAAATGCTTTTTTAAACAATTTGTGTAATTCTTTGCGTGTAGACATCTTCACAGCTGAAATAGCTTTAGCTGGCTTTGGTTTGTACAGGATTGCGTGAGAAACAATAACTAATAACTAATGAAAACTAATATTTTTAATCATGCATTCGGTTGCGTGAAGCATAATTTTTTTTTTTCAGAAAGATGGCTGATTTTATAAAATATTCTTTTGTGTAAAAAATAAAAATAAAATTCTTCAGTATTTTTGACAAAACAAGGACATATATTTAAAAAATAGTTTATAGTAACATATATTGCTTTAAAGCATCTCAGAAGACATCGAAATTAATTCAGTGATCTCAACACATCAATTTAGTTTTCGCGAAGCCCATTCAACTCGGCAACAATGTCATAGGCTAGTTAAAAACATTAATGTATGCCTCGAAGAGAAAAAAATTGGCACTGCTGCCTTCCTGAATATAGAACAAGCCTTCGACCGTGTTTGGCATGACGGTATCCTGTATAAACTTAAGTTATCCTTTCCCACACCTCACTATCTACTCTTAATATCATACCTCGTAGAACGGCACATTCAAATCAGATTCCTTACAGAAATCTCTCATTACTATTCCATAAAATCCGTTGTCCCTCAAGGAAGTGTCCTGGGTCCCCTACTGTACCTCATATACACTGCTGATACCCCAACAACAAATGCAACCACAGTAGCCATGTTCGCAGATGACACCGCCATAATATCCATCGATGGTGACCTCCAATTAACATCTGGAAACCTTCAAATACACCTGAACCTACTACAAGACTGAATAAATAGATCAAAGTTAACCATACTAAGTCTAATCAAATTACATTCACCAACAGGAACATCAGTAGAACAGTAAAAACAGAAGTCAAATACCTGGGAATGACACTTGATCAAAAGCTCACTTGGAAAGCACACATCTTGGCAAAGAAAATCCAAATCAACATGAAAATACGTCAAATTAATTGCAATTAATAAACTTCTCTTGTACAAGTGCATAATAAAGCCTATATGGACATATGGAGTGTAACTATGGGGCTGTGCAAAGCCTTCAAATATAAAAATCATTCAGAGAATCCAATCCAAAATACTCGCGCCGTTATTTTCAACGCGCCGTAGTACGTTAGTAACAAAACAATGCATGATGACTCTGGTATACCGTTCGTTGAAGACAAAATCGGCAGTCTAACAAGAAATTATGTAGAACATCTGCCAGCCCACCCCAACGAGAAAGTAAGACAACTACACCTCCAACCAGAAGTCAGATGAGGATTAAAGAGACAGTGGCCAACAGACTTTATTCACTAATTTCTAACTAATGTTAATTTTAATTTTAATTTTAATTTCTAACAAACGCTTTTATTTCATGCGCTATAGTTGGATACTGCTTTTTTACAATTATCTTCTTCTTTGTTATCAGCTTTTCCATTGTCAGAAGTCGCTATTTCCTATTCTTCTTCACCATCGTCCATCGTGTCATCTTCATTTATGCATTTATCTATTAAGTCTTCGGCCACACAGTTCTTCTATCTTTTTCTCGA
This sequence comes from Diabrotica balteata, assembly GCA_918026665.1. Lineage (NCBI taxonomy): Eukaryota > Metazoa > Arthropoda > Insecta > Coleoptera > Chrysomelidae > Diabrotica > Diabrotica balteata. The sequence goes on from OU898282.1 coordinate 145,465,572, forward strand.
TTTTCCTCTACCTCTCCTTCCCTCAACTTCTACCAGCTCTATGCTTTATCTCATACAATTGTCAGTTCTACATGATGAGATCAAACTATTGCAGCCTTAATTCTTAAACCCTTTTTGAGACTGTAGTTATCCTGGCTCTATCATTCTCATTTTTGATTTTGTCTTACCCAACATACACTGTAACATTTTTATTTTAGCTACCTCCATTTTCTTTTCCTGAACCTTCTTTACATAATTTACAGACTATACAGACCTTACTACACTGTCGTACATTACCAAAGGCCTCATTACGCTTTTTCGATGACAGCAAACCATTTCTGTGTCTGACAGCCACGTATACTTCATTTTTTTGACTTTTCTTTATTCACAGAATATCTATCTCTTCTGATAGTTGATGTTAAATTCTTATTTTGACTTTCTGATTCTAATATATATTTGTGATTTCCATTTTTTTTTTTCAATTGGTTTATTATTGTTTTTAATATAAATTTGTCCGAAATCAATACATGTTCAAAATCTTTTAATCGACAGTAACTCTATTATTGTTACTATGACTTCACTTTTGGTTGGTAACACAAATAAATCGATAACTTGAAATTCTTTTATAGAAATGGAAACAAATGAAATTTTTGATGAGCTCCACAGTTTAAGGTAAGAATAATTTATATATGATTAATAATAATTGATAAATGAGTCATCAGAATTTAGAATGAGTCAGTAAATTTTAAAATATTCTTGAATAATAGTTTAAAATGGGAGAGTTTCCAGTGGGTGAGAGTATAACATAATAGTTAAAAATTTTACAGTGAAGTATTAACTTCTAATTTAATTGGTATAAATGTTTATTAAAATACATTAAAATTTAAAAATCCGAACGGATTAAAATAGTTCAAAAAGTTTTTGGTCTTATCAGACCAAATAACCATATAATTTCATTTCCTGTATCAGCAGTTAGTTGGCTAGTGTCTTCCCAGCAACCCAAATGCGGGTTTAGTTTCGAGTAGGGGCCATTGTGTCCCCTTCGCTGTTTTGTGATTTAAGTTATGCAAGTAATCTTTCTATAATCTCAAGTTTTTATAAAACATATATACTAACTACATTAGAAGTTTTTATATAATTGCCTTTTTCGTTAAAAATTTTAAAAAAATGGTTGTTATTTTATCATATTGCGGTTTTAGCAAAACACTAATTGCCTAATATTTATCATTAAATAAAACCATTTGTTTAAGTTTGGACTCACTTGATGAAACAAACCAAAACACTGCGTGGTATGGTCTAATTAAAAAATTTAGCTACGACCAACTAGATTCACTGAGGACCAGTTTTAAAGAAAATATAAAAGATGGCAAAGAAATCGGTCTTACCAAAGAAGAGTTTTCGGAATGTATACGTCAAATGTTTGGCAAGTATTTACATGGTATTTTGGACAATACAACACACATGTGTGCGTGGTTGTGATATTGACTGCTAAACATACGGTTTTATTAGCCTATTCATATTTGACTTTGATTCTTAAATTCTTAAGACAAAAACTTAAAATTAATTTTAACAACAATATGAATACGGTAAAAAAATTCTCCTTTATACATTTGGTAAACTTACAAATCACATATTATCCAGTTTGTATTCAGTGGTTATATTTAATGTCTAGTAGATTCCAGTTTCACATCCAGTAGTTATTTTTCCAATATTTAGTTACTTATTTGTTAATAATTTATTTTATCTTTATATTGTTTGACATATTTTTTGATTACCAAAATACTTTTATTTTTTTTGTTTTATTTTTATTTTTTTTTTAATCTTTTCCAATTTATTATAATACAAGATTGGTATAAATGTTTTCTTCTATACTAAAATCACAATCAAGATGCACTAGAAATAAACAGACCAAGATACTTGGGGAAATTTTACGAGGAACACTTTCAAATCATGATTTACAATGTATAAACTATGTAAATCATGATTTGGGATTTATACAATGTATATACATTGTAAATAATTTTTTGAGATTGCTGCTTGTAACATTTAACCTGTCTTGGTTTGTTTATTTCTGGTACATCTTGATTGTGATTTTAATATAAAAACTATTGCTTTAAATTCTTACTTAAAAACAGCTTATAAAACACACATAAGACATTGGATTTAAAATTTTTTAGGTTATTTCGTTGGTTTTTATTACTAATTATAGTTTCTTTTTAGATCAAACTAAATATTTACATCAAAGCGATATTTTATTTGAGGATATAGCGAAAAGTCGCACTAGAATAGTTTGGGAAGACTTCTTAGATTTTTTATTAGAAAACATCCCGTTAAGGACTGAAATTAATGTTAACTTACACCTGACTTCAGTCGAGTCAATGCCACATATGAACGTAAGACAACATTTTATTTTAAGTGTATCATCTATGCTCTTTCATGTGACCATACCATATCAATTGTCTGTTCTCTAGTTTTTCAGTTGTTTTGTGATTCTATTCATGCATCGCCTAATTTAATTACTTGGAATGAGGTCTAATTTAGATAGTCCACATGTTCTTCAAACAATATCCATTTCTACAAGGTCTACCTATTTCTTTCTTTTTATTTTCGTCATTTCGCAGCATTCTGATCCATATGTCAATATTACCTCTAAAATTGCTCTCTGGATTATCATTTATGTAATAATGGAAATTCAATTGGACCAAGGTAAAGAATTTAAAATACACAAGACTTATGACACTTAGATGAACCTTTGTGAGATGTACTTCCTCTTCTTTATTAATGTTAGATTTCTTTCCTGTTTTGTGTCAGCAGTTGCTTCTCATCAATCTCTCACTTCTTGTTCTGAATTAAGCCTATATTTCCTGTTCCTTCCCCTTCTTTACGAACATTTTTAAATACATTCCCAAGCTTGATCTACTCTACTACTTCGTACTTTTTATATTTTCACAGGGTTGATTTGTTTCTCTGACGCTAAGCGTTTGGTTTTTCTTTTCAGTTAAATATGGGTTAAGAGCAGATAAATGCATTTTGCATATTATAAATATAATAATATAATAAGTTTTTTGTATGTTTCTAATGACTATATAATTGCAGTTTTAAAGCTAAAAAAAATATTTGTAAAAGCAAATTTCGTTTATTGTTAAATGAGTAATACACTCCCGGTCAAAAAAATATCTACACTTGCATTTTGTATGTCTTTTAGATTCTGTAGGTGTTCAATTTATTTAAAACACCAAAAAGTTATAGTAGGAAAAATAAATAACCCAAAATAAAGTTATAAACAACGCAAAAAAAAAATATTTTTCGAAAAATTAAACAAAAGAAAAATTAAGATTTTAATTGCACACAGTGGGCTACTCTTTACATCTGGGTAGAATTTCAATATAGGTACCTATATGTTCCCATTCTTCATTCAACGCTTTTTTCAGCTCTTGAATCGTTTCTGGCAATGGTTGAATCTGTTTAACTTTTTTCCTAAACTGTCCCCTAAATATTCAAATGGATTCTCGTCAGGACTATAAGCGGGCCAATCCAAAACGTAAATTCCGACAGTATTTAGGTAGTTCATAATGATTCGCGCAGTTTATGGACGCGCATTATCCTGTATAAGAAAGACGTTACCCCCAACAAAAGTGACTTAGGGGACAACAGGGTCCTCTAGATACTATCCTAAGTATCTGTCTGCTGTTAGAGTTTCATGTTCAATGAAAATTAATCCGGTGAGTCCGTTGAATGAAATACCCGCCCATATAATAAGATATCTGTCACCAAAGGGCATTCTCCACGTCCACACACATTCGCTTTTGTTTGGAGATTGTAAGCAAAAACGTAACTCATCAGCTAACGTTACAAGACTCCATTGCTGAACAGTACAGTGTTTCTGATCATTCGTAAGAGCATCACGGGCAGTTTTTTTTGGCAGTAGTCAAATGATTTTTGACAACTTTTGCAATATTTTCGTAAGTCATATTAACGCGATTTGAAAATACGACCGAACAGTGAATTTATCATACTAAATGTGAAACTTATCGTAAATGTAATAAAAAATGCAAAAAAAACTGTTGCTAGTATACAAGATAAACTATCATTTTTTCACAAACGTAAAAAATTGGTTTCGATGGTGAGGCGTTCATTTAAAAAACATTGAAAGAACGATTTTTATTGTTATGAATGAACGTTTTTTATTATTAATGTTCACTTCGTTTCCATTTAAACCACTGTACACTGACAAAATTAAAATGAGCATATAAAATGCAAGTGTTCGGATTTTTTTAACCAGAAGTCTACAAAAGTTTCCGATTTCAAATAAAAATATTGTTCTGAAATTTAATAATAATACAACGCTACTACAAGGCTGTTGATATTATATACACATTAAAAATTGGGTGGAACTTTCTGCCACTGCATTTGAAACCAGCTGCACTTAATTTTTAATGCCCAATTTCCGACTTTTGGAATGTCAGCTGATCATTGGCACAAAACGATGTTTCTGTTTGTGCAATCATAAAAACAATATGAACAACAATGTAGGTTTGAAAATTTTGACTCTATATAGCAGAATTACCAAAGGAAAACTATTAAATATATTTTAGCGAGAAATTATAACAAAAATAGTACTGCTCGAAACAGAAAAATATTTCTCTTACGCCATAATATCTAAGCACGGCAGAATTGGAATTTACGATGGCAATCTTAATTTTTTGACTTCGTACTATGTGATCATGACCAGGGAAGATTTGGAGAGAACCGACGATGAAAGAAGAAGAAAAAACCGATGGGTAACGGACGCGATCTTTTGTGAAGACATACAAATGTTGTTTGTGGCGAATTCAACCAGAAGTGTTGCTATATATGAAGCTTCCGGACTCAAACATGAGCCGTATTGGTTGATAATGGGGGTACATCATGTAATTGAGGTGAGAAAATTTTTTTTGCTTAAATTTTATTATATATTGTGGTCAATAAATTAATATTTTTTACACCATATATTCATGTACATTTATTCACAGTTTCCCGATAAAAATTCAAAAAATTTACTGTTGTCAAAAATGCATTTTTGTTTTATTAAGTGAAGGTGCAAATAAACTCCTATACAAAATTATCACACAACTTACCTTCATTAATCAAAAAATGAAAGTAATAAGTTTTTTATACCGAAAGAATTTTTTTATTTTAACTTCGATACAAAAAAATACAAATCCCCAGGCATCAGATTAAATTTCTAATATGGAGTGTTACCACCTATAGCTACAAAAACAGCTTCAAGGCTTTGCTTCAATATTCTTAGTAGATTTTAGAAGGAAATCCTATTATGCTATTTTGCTCATTCTACTTTAGCAGGTGTATTCGTGTACATTGCCCTTGTATGAAAGTGACTAATCGACCAAAAGAAGGAAAGGCTATTTTAAGTTTTGCTCTACCTACTTTTTTCTCAAGTTGTTCAATAAAACCTTCTTCTTCCTTCTTTATTTTACGTGAATCATCTGTTCTAGGGCTCTTTTTGGCAATCCTTCGGTCTACATGATGACTACAATGATAAGCCTATCGAGGTCTTTGAAGTTTAACGAATTCTGAGATCTTCTTTGAACACTTGGTAGAGTTCATGATTGTACCTGGATTTCTATACTCCGTTTTAATTAATAAGTCCAAATATCTTCCTTATGATTTTTCGTTCGAAGACTTCCAGTTTTCGTTTTGTGTATTCTGTCATCACCCATATCTCGCATCAAACACTATTGGTATGTTATGGATGTCTGGATATCTAACTTATAGATCTATGATATTAATAGTCTTGTAGACCCTGGAAGGTACTTTGTGCAAGAGAACTAAAATTGGACTTGAGAGTTAGGCTGGCAAGGTGTTATATCTTCTCGACTCTGCTTTATGGAATGGAAGCATGGACACTTAACGCGTCGACAGCTAAAAAGTTTGAAGCATTTGAAATGTGGGTGTATAGAAGAATCCTGAAGATATCATGGACCGAGCATGTGACAACAACGAAGTCATGAGAAGAAGCAATAAAAGAATGGAAGTATTGGAGGCCATCAAGACACGAAAGCTGCAATACCTGGGCATGTTGTGCGTAATGAGATATAACCTACTTCAATTGATTATACAAGGGAAAATCCAGGGCAAGAAAAGTGTAGGAAGAAGAAGAATCTCATGGTTGCATAACTTGAGTGAATGGTACGGATGCACATCAATTAAACTATTCAGAGCAGCAGCATCTAAGATCAGAATAGCCATGATGATTGCCAACCTCCTTCGCGGAGATTCCACGTGAAGAAGAAGACCCTGAAATACATGGCGAGTGAAAAGTAAGCTTTGATTTCTTTTACTATTCTTCTTTGATTTTCTGGTTCTTCTGTTCCATCCGTGTTTAATGTAATTCCCAGATATGTGAAACTTTTTACAGTTTCAATATCGTCCTCTAATTCAACTGTACTTCTGTTTTCCCTAGCTCTTGCCTGTGGTAGTTTTTTTAAACCCAATCCACCTGCATCAATATTCAGATTGACACTCTACCTTTTTCGGGTTCGGCTGATACTTCTCCGTCCTCCACACCACCACAACCAGTTTTAAAAAAATAGCAAAAGATAAGTATTAATATATTTTTAACATATTTTTTTAGTGTTTATCCTATAAAAACCTCTATCATACTCAATCAGACACCAAACCAAAATGTGCCTTATTTGCTGGTACCAGCAGTGGAGATGTAGTGGTGTTTAAATTTATTCAGCCGACTAGTTCATTGTTAAGAAGAAAGCATATGGACAGAATTACATTGTTCTACTGGGATGTAAGTTAATTAGAATAATACAATTTATGACGTGCTTTCTAAATCACTAGTTGCTAAAAACAAAAACAGGAAAAGAATAAACAAATAGGATTATTTAATACTTTGTACATCATTTTATAAGTTTAAAGTAATAGATTGCAAATTATTTTCATAACTAGTTAATTTTTAAGATTATCCTGCAAGTTCTCATCTCAAACGCTTTTAATTTGTTGCTGTTGTCCATTTTTAGTGTCAATGTCGTTATTCCATACAATAATACTGAAAACACATAATACCTCAGTATTTGTGGACCAAGTTCCAGGCTCAGATCATTGCTGCAAATTAAATTACTTTTCTTATATTATTAAATATTAATCTGGCTTTCCTATTTTTGATATTTTAATTTCTTGCATCTAATCGTTATTTTCGGTTACGACTGTTCCAAAGAATGTCTTTCTGTGCATCTTTGAAGTTCGCACTACTCCATAACCTATCTTCTTGTGCCATTGCAATAATAATTCACCCTCTAATTCTTCAATTGACCCTTCGATCATTAACGTATCATTTGCATATCTGATATTACTGATAGGTTCTCTTTTGACTTTAATTATTCCAATTATTGCTTATTTTAGTGCTTCCTCAACTATCCTTTGAGGAAGCACTAAAGGAGAAACTTTGAAGCAAAAATAAGGCCTTTGTTGTACCTTTTGGAATTTTCGAAGCCACACTTAGTGTTACTCTGCTCCATATTTTTGTTAATTCTTTGATATTGCTACATCCTTTTTAATATCTTCTTCAAGGCTTCCGAGGTCTCAGTCTTTCGAGTCCCCAGACAGTACTACACTGATGACTAACCAATGCATTACTGGTATTCGGAACAGAGGACGGTTCATTAATACCGTCGATGATGATGCGGTTTGGGTGGAGTTTGGCGTGGGGATTGGCGCAGGGATTGACGCAGTGGTTGGTACGAACATTTCTGACAGTATGATTTTGATTGATGGGTAGAGCGGACGATATTTTCTTAATGAAAAGTCTTCAAGTCGAAGGTAATCGTTCGTCATCTCTTTTATTGAGACAATTTGGCCTTTTGATGAGAGAAATAAAATTAAATAATCTGATATTGCGATATATCTGTGATCCCTTAAATGATTTACTTTTATAGGAACTTAAATATGAAAAACTGTACCTAAAAATACAGTTCTACAAGGAGTCCACAACAGTAACGTCGAACAAATGGAGTATTGTAGCATAGAGAATGCCGTTATCAGTTGCAGTAAAGATCCGAATACATCGTTGATGAAGAAGTATATGGCGCTGAATAAGCAACCTTATATTTTAAAAATGAGAAAGGTATTTTAGTTGACTAAAATAATTTTTAAAAATAGTGTAAAATATTATTGAAAAAAAAAATGTATTCTACAAGTTTGGCAGAGCGACAGAGTGATTGTCTGATGATATATTTATAACACTTGAAACGAAGGGTATCGTCTCCATAACAGGTAATACTGCACTTTGGTTACATTGTAAAAGTATTTAGGCATCAAATGTCTGAAAATCCTATTAAACTGAAAGGTAACTGTTCGCTTATGCTATGAATAATTGAAATAGATGCTTTTAGAACCTAATAAGGTCATAAAGATAGCTCCAAAATGGGCAATGTTTTTGTAGGAACCTCTTCTTCTTCTTCCTTTTTGTATGTAGGCTTTAAAGCTTATTTCTTCGACAATACGAGCCTTCTAAATTATGGCAACATCTTTTTCTTGGTATGCTAATACTTCTTCGTCCACTTGGTGACTTATCTCGTGCTATTCGTACTATTCTATCCTCTGCAATTCTACTAATATGTTCGTTCCACTCCTGCTTCCATTTTGTCCATTTATGTCTTTTATATTGCATATTCATCTTATGTTTTCACCTCTCCCCTTATCCAACAGAGTTTTTTCTGATATTCGTCTTAGTATTTTCATCCCTGTTTTTAGCGATCGTCTCATTTTAGATGTATCAGGTCTTATCTTTGCCATTAAGGCTATTAATGCGGCGTCATCTGCATAACATAATATTTGGATTTCTTTGTTTCCCATTCTGCAACCATGACCTTTACGTACTGCTTGTATTATTTCGTCCATCATTATATTAAAGAGAAGTGGACTTAACGAGTCACCCTGTCTGACTCCTCGTTGTACTGGTGTACACTGTGTTAGCTTTCCATTTATCTTTGCCTGTAATCGATTATGGAAGTAGATGTTTTCGATGGTTTTTATTGATCAGAAGCCTTTGTCAGATCTATAAAACATGAATATGCTGGTTTGATAGAAACGAAACAGCTACAGAATCCTCTATCTACCTCTCTACCTCTATAGAATTTACTGTTTAAATATACTAGCTAAAATAGAAGTTACCACCAATCTTTTGTTGTAGGGATGTAACTGTTTCTCATTTAGTACAACTCTAAATATTTTGGTGACTGGAAGCGATGATAAAACAATAAGAGTATGGAATTCGGTATTAGCTTCCAACACAATCGCAGTTTTTACTGGACACCAACAAAAAATTATAGACGTAGCTATAATGGACAACCAGAAAACAATTTTGTCTTTCTCTGAAGATGGAGTAAGTAATTTATTATGTAGTGGTGGTGAGTAGATGTAGTACATCTGTGTGCAACGTTGTTTTACATCTGGAATAAAATGTTTTCACGTAGGTTTAAAAATTTTCTGAAGTGAAATTACAACAAAAAGGCATCAAAAATATGACACATTCTTAATTTTTCGTTTAACACAGAATAAGTAGTACTAGAAAATGTCACGTGAGTACGCGCAGTTACATCTGCCTTGCATAGCATTAAAATTGCATAATGTAAAAAAGCTTTACAAAAATATTTTGCTGGAGAATTCATGCATCCATGATCTTTCTTTTTATATTAACTCTGGTCGAGTAAAAATGTGTCAATTTATTAAAATTCTTAAAAATTAAACTCTAAAAACTAAATGTAATGGCTATGTTTTGCTAGTGTTGACATTTTTTTTTGTCTTTTTTAACCTTGCAATAATTACAATATGTGTATATATACCAGCCTTGATTGAATAATCCAAATACCAGCGTTGATTTGGGTCATAAATAACAATAAGATTTGGGTTATTCAATCAACGATACCAGCTATTCCCAACCTCTACTTGCGCCATCTCTCAGAAAATCTAAAAACTATTTGTGAGAGCACTACTATGCTGTTAGTAAAGAATGCCTAAAGGTTTATCGCAAAATATTAATAGATGGCAGTCTCTGGTTTTGTAATTTATAATTAATAAATTGAAAATAAATACAAGGTGCATGCCACCTCAATAATTTATTATTTTTTATAACAATGAAAAATCGCCCAAACAAAAGACTATTTTGTTGTAGATACTAAAACTATGGGAAATAAATGAAAATAAATGCCTCCAAACAATAAATATTGAATTTCCAGCTTTTAATATACTAGGAAAACGTATAGAATTTGGCAGAAGAAATATTTACCCAGGTGCCAAACGTAGCTCGAAGTATCTGCGATGTAAAAATAACATCAATTTGCATAAAAAATATTTCGGTATTTCAGAAGTAGAGGAGAGGCCAAGCTTAGATGAAGAAATTCGAGGGTAATATAGAGTGTAGTTTACATTAAGCAGTGATTTGTTTAATATGGAAATAATACACAGCAAATATATTTTTCTTTTTTAGTATCCATACAAACAAATGGGAAAGATCAAATATTTTGCTGACTTGTTGTAATCACATTGCCTGCATACGGACAACCTTTGAAGACAATAACATTGAAAGATCGAACGAAATGTCCATTTTACCTTCACCTCCTTTACAAAATAGTGTGTTAATACCAAATTGTTGGCAGATACCTATTGCAGAACTAAAGGAAGACAGGTAAGCACAAAAATAATTATTAGTCTTTTTCTTGTTCTATGTATTCTAACATTTTAGCCAGTGTAAGGACGAAACTGGCACAGAAGTAAACGAGGAATTAACTTTTATAAGAGAAAAGGATTTCTTTGATTTGGGAACTGTAAAAACTGATATAAACTATAAGATTGCAGTACTAGAAGCCAAAAAGATGCAGGTATGTTAAAATTTGTAAACCTAGAAAACTATATTGTAGAAGGGTAAAGGGTTTTATTAAAGAAAATATTCAGAACTTTTTCAAATTACTTAAAAGCGTGTTGTCTAAAATTAATCATAATCTATTAACGATCTACAATATAAATAAAACTGGAGTCATGTCAGTTCAACATAACAAGAGTAATAAAAAGCACGTTGTTGCATCGTAAAGCTCTGATAACGGTGGTGACCTGTATGAACTCTATCCTTATTTGTTACCACCCATATTAGTCTTGTCATGAAATAACATATAGCCTTAACTTCTTACTGGAGTTCCCCTGGCGTCATTTCTAGATGCGACGCATTAGAATGGATTTAACCCTAAATTTTTACAGCCTATTAAAATATTTTATGGAACACTTTAATCCCAATGGATCTGAGCGAGTTGTTTTAATACTGGATAGTCATTACTTCCATGTAAGAAATATATTGGGGTCATTAACATCGATAGGAAGACTAGGAGAAGAAGAGGGAGACTTGACCATATGTGAGACTTGATCATTCTTTAAAATTTCAGTAAATAAGCAGTCTAAAATTATAAAACCGACAATATAACGTAGCTACAATACACAACGATGGACACGTGTTCACTACAATTGTTTTGTCCTACCGAGAAATGTTTTCAGAATTAAATTAAGTTGATTTCCTTTACTATTCGTTTAGGTAAGTTTTTCGTATAATTTTTATTTAACACCATATTCATATAGTTTACGTTTTGCACAGTTTGCAATGAGTTCTAGTTTGTTGTCATATTTTTATAGACTAAAATATTAAAATGGCCTCTTGGGGAGACTTGATTTCCTCTTATCTGCGAGATATGATCCCGGGTTCAAGTCTTCCAGAAACTCCTTAAAGATAAGTGTTTTCTATTTTATAGATATGCCACGTCAATACAAAAGGAGGGAAGGAGCCAAAAAAGAACACCAGTCTACAGCCAGAGGTTAAAAGAAGCGTTTTAGACGTTGTTAATAACTGTACCTACGTCTCTCGAGGGAACAGCAAGTCATTATCAAAATAAATGTTATGAAGCTATTTTCTTGGGGCATTGTAAATTAATTACTATTTAACTGGGAATAAGCCACAATTAAAGATAAAAATACGTTTATTGACGTTTCAATTTCCACTTCGGAAATCGTTCTCAAAATACAAACAGCAAATTACTCACTTTTATCAAACATGTATTTACTAAATACTCAAAAATAACAATAAATCTTGCTGTCAATAATCTTGTAATTAAAGCAGATTACGTCTCTTGAAATAAAAAAATAACTAACATAAATGGTCAATAGACATAAAAACTCGCATTAAAAGTCCAATGCCTCTGAAGGGAACATGCTAAAACCAGAGAGAGGAATCGGTTATTGACTTCCCAGTCCCAAAAACAGATGGCCCTATAGATATAGAAAAAACGGTATATTTGCCTTCTTCGGCAAAAATATAGGAAGAGGCAGTTGGCCTCGACATTGACCAAAAGGCAAGGTCTGTGAAACCCACAAAACCCACGTAAATTCATTTAGGTTTCATCTCAACTAAACATCACGAGATATTGGCTATGAATATAAACATCAAAGAAATATTACAACAAATAAAAATAAGGAAGATCTTAAATAAATCTAACAAAAGGGGAACCGACGAATATAGAGAACTTAATAGGCAGATTAGAAAAGGAATCAGACAACAAAAAAGAAAAGAAAACGAAAAATTAATAACAACCACTATTGAAAAAAATAAGAGTATCAAATGCCTCAGACCGACACTACGACGACGTCAGATGATATCATTAATGGGAAAAGACGAAAATTAAATCACAACTAGAGAAAACATACTGACACGAATAGAAGAATTTTACACAGATCTTTACAGAACAGATCAACAAGATGATGAGATGAGACCAGCACGGAAATTAATAAAAAATGTTGGATCAGAAATAATGCCAAAAGTAACAATTTCAGAGGTAACTACAGCAATGGAAAACATGAAGAGAAATAAAGCTGCAGGAGAAGATAGTATTACCACAGATATGATATTAGAAGGAGGTAAGGAACTAATTGCAATTGTAACTAAGCTTGTGGACAGTTGTTTACATCATGGCAAAGTCCCTAAGAGCTGGAACAACTCTAAAGTAATCTTATTACACAAGAAAGGTGATAGTCGAAAATTGGAAAACTACAGACCCATCAGCCTACTGTCACACCTGTTTAAAATACTCACCAAAGTCATAACTACTCGACTAACAAGGAAATTAGACGAATACCAACCATATGAACAGGCAGGTTTTAGAAAAGGCTATTCAACTTCCGATCACCTGTTAACCACAAAAATATAAATAGAAAAATGTAACGAATACAAGTTTCCAGTTTTCCTAGCATTTGTAGACTACGAAAAAGCTTTCGATACCATAGAACACACGGCCGTAATAAACGCAATGCAAAATTGTAGAATAGACAGCAGATATATTAACTTAATAAAAGAAACTATGAACCAAGCTACAGCTACATACTACCTAAATGAAAATGAACACACGAACCTTGTACCATTAAACAGGGGAGTCAAACAGGGAGATACTTTATCACCCAAACTGTTCACCTTAGTTTTGGAGGACGTTTTTAAAAACCTAAATTGGAAATATAAGGGAATAAACATCAATGGTCGCTACCTCAGTAATCTACGATTTGCAGATGACATAATCCTGATAGCTACTGACCTACAAGAAATGCAAACCATGCTTTTAGAACTACATACTGAATCTTCTAAAATAGGACTGAAAATGAATTTAAACAAAACAAAAGTCATGCACTCCGAAGACACCGTGACAATAATAAACGATAAAGTTATAGAAAAAGTTGAAGAATATATATACTTAGGACAAAAAATAATACTAAATAGGGAAATTCAAACTGAAGAAATAAAAAGAAGAAGAAAGTTAGCTTGGGCAGCATTCGGTAAACTGAACTATATACTCAGAAATCAACAAATTCAATTACATCTTAGATCTAAAGTTTTTGATGCATGCATTATTCCGATATTAACTTATGCGGCACAAACATGGACAATCACAAAAAAGAATATGAATATACTTAGAGTCACTCAACACGCGATGGAAAGAGCAATGCTAGGTATATCACTTAAGGACAAGAAAACAAACACATGGATAAGACAGAAAACCAAAGTCACCGATGTGGTGCAAAAATCATTAAAGTTGAAATGGGAATACGCTGGACATGTAGCTAGGAGCGATCTAAACAAATGGCACAGATCAATTTTAACCTGGAGACCATACCAACACAAAAGACCCAGAGGCAGACCTCCTATGAGATGGACAGATGATCTGAAAAGGACTGCCGGGAAAAATTGGCTACAAGTAGCGTACAATAAAAAACAATGGAAAGGAAGACTTGAAGAGGCTTATGTTCAGATGTGGACGTGAATGGCTAGACGAAGAAGAAGAAGAAGAAGGAGAAGGCTATTTTCGATAGACAGTAAGAACTTAGAATGAAATATGGCCTGGTATTTCTTTTATAACTCGCCAAAGCTAACTAAAAAATAGGGTGGATTCTTATCTTAATTAAGCCAGAACTGATTAAATGTTGAGAGTGATTATCTAGCATCGCTTTTAAGTTAAAAAGAAGAAGCGTTTAAGTTTTGAGGAAAATTTACAGATACTCTAACTACAAACATAATTTATTACAAGGAGGAACTTTTAATTACCTATTCTTGACGCATTTGAAGTCATAAATATATGAATCTCTAAACAAAGTTAATTAAAAATATAGTCTCATAAAATCGTAATCATAATAAGCTTACCTTTGCAGTTATTAGGCCACTTCTTCTGTCTGTACAGCTTGTGCTCCCATAAAAAATCCATTCACGATCCGCGATACTCGATCCACATAAACCCGAAACTTCGCGATAAGAAATCACGCCGAAAATCAATTGTTGACGGCGACCAACTCATTCTAACATGGATCCATGCCATCACTAGACAGCTTCTATTAGTAAATCCTTTAACTGCCAAAAAATAAAATTTTGAATATAGCAAGGCCAGACGCAAAAAATAACTGCCGGGCGGTGAATCCACAGATTGTAACTCCAGTACTCCAGTTATAGTCGCACCAAAAGTCGATACGTGTTATACATTGTGGAATATCCTTGTTGTGTTTTCGACACATTGTGCAATTGTTCAATACTTCTGTCTTTTCCTCCTTATCTATTCTTCTGTTTCCTTTTCTCTTAGATTCTTTCTTCACTTCAAAATTGTTATTTTTGACAGCTGTTAGGAAGTACCTGGATCAGCCTTGTACAACTAAGCCAAGAGACATAAAGGGCTCATGAGTTAGTCGGCTTTATTGACCAGAAACTGCAAGTGATCCCACTTAAATCTCACATGCGTTCTACATTACACTCAGATATTTACATTGTGGATTTCATTCTAAATATAATATAAATGAATAAGTTTTATTATTATAATCTATTTTAGTATTTATTTCAGTTATTTAACAAGTCTTATACATATTTTATATTGAATCTCCATCACAAATAGATATGCATACACTTACCTTTACGCGCTAGGAGAAACGGCTGATAAAATAGTACGCTTGAACGTTGAACGTTAGAGATGAACTTTACCGGATAACGCTGTAATAAAAAAAGAAAATATTAAAGAAAAAAATGATGCGTTTAATTGTCAAATATAATAAATCAAATATACTATGATCTATTTAAAAATCTGCGAGGAATTTTTAAACGCTTGATTTGCATCCAAAAAAAGAACTAATTATCGCACTAGATTCTTATTTTCTATATCAAATTTTCAGTCGCTAGTCACTAGACACCTCAAGGCTTTTCGATAAATAATAGCAGAATGTTTTTTAATGCAGGGAACTACTTTGGATAGTCCTATTAGGGAAATGAATCAATCCCTCCCTCCACAGAATCCAGGTGTTTCCTGACCCGGGAAACTAGTACCTGCTTTACCCTTGTACAGGGTCATGGATGAAGTCTACAACCACAGCCAAGGAGGAGAAGAATACTTTCGGTACGGTGGGAATGGTAATCCGTTAAGCAAATGGTAAGCGGAAGTGGCAATCCCTTGATTTTAAGGATTATATAAAATAACTCACCAACCTGTCTAGAAAGCGTGGTGTTTTAAAGCAAAAAAACCTTCTAATAGGAATATGGCGATATCTACAACAAAAGGAATGGGGCCCCAAGTGGGTAGACCATACAGTAATGGCAAATCCCACTCCTTTGGAAAAAATGACAGCTTCATGGAATCTGAGGGAGACAAGAAATCGCTAAAAACCACACGATTAAACATTGCAACTCTAAATATATGGTTCTTAAGCAAAGATAAAAAGTCTACGAACTCGAAAAAGACATCAAAGACTTAAAATGGGACATAATTGGTCTAGCAGAGGGAAAAAGAAAAGGGAAAGAGTGCATTACATTAGAGTCCAGTGACGTCCAAAGAATAGAGATAGAGCACGTAGATGAATATACATATCTGGGTCAAAATGTCAAGCTAAGCAAAGAAAATCAGACTACCGAAATAAGTAGACATATAAAAATGGGATGGACAGCATTTGGAAGACTCTCATATGTACTTAAAAGTAAAAATATACCTCAAAGACTGCGAAACAAAGTGTTAAATCTTATATCCTACCTGTCTTTACATATGGAGCTCAAACCTGGACATTCACTAAAATAAACATGGAGAAGATCAGAAAAACTCAGACAGATATGGAAAAACAGATGCACCACATAGCAGAACAGCTAGCTGATAAACCAGATAAGGATGAAAATATTAAAAACCAGTTAAATCGGTATATAACAAAAAGATTAGAAGATACAATTCCAAATGAAGATACTGGCCAAGAATGGACATAAATACAGAACACAATGGAAGCGACAGAACAGACATTGGGAAAAATAAACTAAGCAAATAGTACAGATGGGTTCCATACAGAATGTAAAAAGGAATAAGAAGCCAGAACAAAAGCTAAAATACAAATTTATATACTAAATACAACAGAAACGAAAAAAAATGAGAATACAGAAAAATGAAGTTACAATATATGGAAAATCATATGATAAACAAAGAGATGAAGAATTGTTACCAAGAAGTAAAAGTTAATAAAGCTACGGTTTCCGGAATCGCATGCTGCTGCAAAAGTAAAGAAGGCACACTAATAGGGGATTTACCAAGGAAACTAAGAGGTGGGCAGAATACTTTAAGGTACTGCTAAACCCAGAGAAAAATACCAATGAAATACAATCACAAACCGGATCGGAGCAAAACAATAATAAGGCCGAAATAATCAAACCATCAAAACTAAGAATACTAGGACACGGACTGATAGAAAAAGACGAAAAACAGAGATGAGTGTAAAAAAATAGTGAAGAAAAAAGCCATGGGCCTCCAGGCCTTAAGATGTTATGTTCATACATAGCCTGATATATATATATATATATATATATATATATATATATATATATATATATATATATATATATATATAATGTCGAATAGGTGGTTCATTGGGTTAGCAGCTGGATATTAAAAACCAAAGTGTACTCTTATATCAACTATATCGTTATATTTCGTTAGATTTCTGACGAAATCTAGAGAGTCTACATCTTCATCTAGAGATCTAACATCTTCAGACAAAAGTTGTGTGAGGCTGCAACAAAAAATTGTGAAAAAAAGTCTCGAGGTGTTCATTGTAGTGAAAAAAAAATGGACAAAGATCTTTTTTCAAAATTATACACCACCCACCCATTAAAAATATATTATAATTTTAAAAAAAGGTCTGCACAGGATTGTTGACCATTTTTTCTTTTCATTACAATGAACACCTCGAGATTTTTTTTGCATTTGTTTGCTGCAACCTCAGAAGATGTTAGAGAAATCTAACAAAATATAACGATATCATTGATAAGAGTACCTACATTTTGGCTTTTAGCATTAAGCTGCTTACCCAATGAACTACCTGTTAGACGTTCAACGAAGTTTGTTATTTCCTGACCTGAATTTTTAAATGAAACAAAGCAGTTGGAAAACAAAGGCTTTCGATAGCATCCAAGTCGAAGATGTCTTATACGGTATAAAAAATATATAAGTATATATGTATAAGTCAAAGCTCTTAACGAATTGAAAAAGGAACAGAAAACTAAATATAAGTCGGCCATATCAGGAATTCAACAAAATAACTTAGAGGTGCAACACGAAACGATAGAAATGGTAGAAGAATTCTGCTACTTAGGATCACTGGTAGACTACAAAAATATCACATCCAACGAGATAAAAAAAAATAATATGCTTGGCTAACCGCTGTTAGTCAGCGGTAACGCGAGAAGTATGTCAATAGCAACAAAATGCAAACTTGAAAGGATGGAAGAATGTTTTAAAGCAGGCCAATGCTCACGAAGGGCTGCAGCGCCAACTGGTGATGAAATAGATTAGTGATGTAACGAATATTCGCATTCGCATTCGCATTCGCGAATATTCGCATATTTTTGCATATTCGCATTTGCATTCGCATTCGCAAAATTTGTGCGAATGTTTTGCGAATATTACACAGCTTGCATTTAGCTCGTTCAGTATCGAAAAGTGGTGAAAAATAAGTCCATATTTCACTATAATTTGATTTACTCATAGTAATAAATAGCTAATCACACTTTAACTAAAAATGCACTTGTATTTGTGCACGAGCAGAGCAGGGCAAGTGGAGTGACTTGTGTCCCGTGAAATTTTTATTGGAACTATAACCAGAGAACTTAGTTCTCTGTTATAACTTTCTCTCTATAACAAGTCAAATTTGATTATAACAAGAGAAAATAAGATCGAAAATCTGCTTTCTACGTTTTTGGCCCGGACGTGACTATAAATAAATACCTTTTTAAACGAGCCCTCAATAAACTTAACCGCCTACAATAAACTTCTTTACAATAAATACAACTGTTACACATCTTTACTTTAGCAAATATGATAGAATGATACTGGACAATTTAAAGCAGTTAAAAATGACAGACTTTTTCCAATTGCCTACACACCTCGCGCAAATGAGACTGCCGGCAGTGCCGGAGACAATTAAAATTGCCAAATTAAAAAAAAACTGAATATTCGCATTCGCATTCGCGAATGTCGGTGCCATATATTCGCATTCGCATTCGCATTCGCAAATGTTTAAAAAATGACATTCGTTACATCACTAAATAGATGGGTAACAAAACGGAAGCGGGAGTGGAACGAATGCATTAGTAGAATGGCAGAGGTAGGATAGTACGAATAGCACGAGATAAGTCACCAAATGGACGAAGAAGTATTGGCAGACCAACAAGAAGATGGTGCGATAATTTAAACAATTTATTAGACTAATATTGAAGAAGAAACAGGCTTTAAAGCCTACATAAAGAAGGAAGAAGAAGAAAAAGAAGAAGAAGAAGAAGAATTTTTAAATACAAACTTTTTTGTTTCCTGGGTTTGTCGGTATCTTGTAAATAAAAATACTTAACTATTGCTTAAACGTTTCGACAGTAGTTAAGTATTTTTATTTACAAAAGACCGACAAATCCAAGAAATAAAAAAGTTTCTACGTTTTCATAGCGTATGTCTAAAGAAGTGTCTAAAACATAACAAAGCGCCTAGCACAGACTAATAAAGAATGGAAGACATACGTTATGAAAACGTAGAGATACATAACCTTATCATAAACATCTAATCCAATGTAATTATCAAAAATAGGCAAGTATATCTTGCAATGTTTTCAAGAACAAAGATTGTAGAAAGAGAATTCATCTGAATTAGACGATAATTTAAACATAAATACATGAATAATGATATATCATAATAAAGAACATGAAATTTTAATATTTTAATGTCGCAAAATTCCGTATATTAAATGCGTTCAATCACAATAAGCAGTATTAAGAGATAATATATATCAAAATACTAATAGCAACAATAATATTAACCTGTATATGAAATATTTTCAATGATAAAATAATCTATTAACCAAGAAGTAATAATGAAATCTTCAAATATATAAAAACTATTTTGTTTTTTACTGTAAATTACTATGAATTAAATCAAATTTTGTTTAAATTATTATATGACATCGATATCTAATTTATTTCACTGTAAAATTACAAAAGTAAAATTGTTTAAACTTACCATTTTTCGACATTTTCAAAGGACGCCACAGCACAAATTATCCGCTACACCAAAATGTCTACAAGTGATACAATTTCAAATATTCATTGGTACAAAGCCTACTAGGTTATAAGCGATAATAGTCTTTAAGGTATTAAAATTGCATTGCACAGATACCTATGCATTGCATAGCACTCTATAAGCAGTCAAAATAATATTGTTGGAGCAAATGCGGTTTTCGCCCGAGGCGAAAAACTTTTTTGTGCATTTAAGTTGAGAGTATTATGATTTATTTAAACGTACATGTTAATAAATAAATTCAGAAACAGGTTAAGGCGATTCGAACTGGAAATCGATTTCACCCGATAATATACGAGTGATAGATGCATTAAAAATAAAAAGAATTTTCTATTTTATTATAAATATTAGGAAAAATGAGAAATTACAAATATACAAAATAAAAGCTATGATTTTTTATATATTATTTATACATATTTAAGAATATGTATATTATTATGATAACTTAATTTTGAAATTTCATAAACAAAATCAAATTAATTATGATCTAATTAGTAAATTAAAATAAAAAATTTATTTAATGAATTTTAATGTAGACGCCAAATTAATAAATATATGTTTTTCTCATCTCTCTATATTCTCATAATCAATAACCCTTCTACCCTAAGGTGTTGGGTGTAAAGTCTCTTTTTAGGTTTCGTATACAAACTTCCTCCAATTTCCTGTTGCTTGCCAACTTCTTCGCTTGCTCTTTGATAACTCCTCTCTTGTTTAGGATGGCGGCAATTTCATCGTCCCATGTCCCTCGATCTTTTCAAGATTCTTCTTGCTTCCCACACTTGTTTCACTGGTCTCTCTTTATCCATCCTTACCATGTAGCCGTACGGTCTCAGTTGGGCTTCTTCGATTTTCTTCTCTATTGATTGGACTTTAAGGCGTTCTCTTATTTCCTCGTTCCGTATCCTGTCCATTCTGGTCACCCCTAGTACTCTTCTTAGATACTTCATTGCAATACTTTGCAGTTTATTTTTTAGTCTGGTGGTGATCGTCCAGCTTGGCTTTTTTGATACTTCTTTTTTTGATAGGAATGTGCTCTTAATTGCGTGGTATATCCCGGAAGCGTTTGTTATTCGATTGTTTATCTCTGCTTCTTGTGTACCCCTACTCTCTACTCCTACTCTACTTTCATTAATTCTTAGATTACGTTTTTCAAGTTTATCTCTCCATATTTGGAGGTTTCTCTTAAGTGCGTCCTCGTTTCTTCCAAATACGATGAGGTCATCTGCAAATGCGCACTCCGCTATCTGTATCATTTCCAGGTTTTTATGTCCAACAAATATTCTCGATGTTTCTTCTCTAATTTCCTTCATTACATCATCTAGTACAATATTGAACAGATTGGGGCCTAGTACACCTCCTTGTCGTAAGCCATCATTGACTTTAAACTCTGTTTGATTCTGTATTATCTGTTCTTACTCTGTTTCTTGTGTTCTTGTATAGGCTCATGATAGCTTTTCTGTGTTTGATCTCTACTTCTCTGTTCCTTAGGCTTTTGTCTATTTCTGTTCGCGAGGTTCTATCAAATGCTTTTTAGAGGTCTATGAAGTCTTTGTATAGTTCCGTGTTTGTATTTCGTGCATTTTGTATTAGCTGCTTGAGTGTAAAAAATATAGTCATGGATGCTTCTTCTCTTCCTAAAACCGCTCTGTGACTACTCCAGCTTATGGTCTACTTCTTCTAGTAGTCTTTTCTCCAGTTCTCGTTCGTAAACTTTGGAAGGGATACTCAGGAGGGTTATACCTCTGTAGTTGCTGCAGTCTCGTCTGTCACCTTTTTTGAAAATGGGTAGGATAACGCCCACTTCCCAGTCTTTTGGAATCTTGCTCTCATTCCATGCTTTATTGCAAACTTTTCTAAGCATTTCATTTCCATTTTCTTCCATATTTTTTAGCATTTCCGCAGTTATCGTATCATAGCCAGCTGCCTTTCATCTTTTGAGCCTGAGTATTGTTTCTCTTATTTCCTCTATTGATATTTGGTTTTGATTTGGGTTCTCATGTGGGTTTTCTTCAGTGTTGTGTATTTTATTATTAGAGTCTTCTTGAGTCAGGAAATCTTTGAAATATTCTCTCTACCTGTTCATAATACTTTCGTTCTCGCAGAGGATGTGGCCATCCTTATTTTTAATTTGTTTTTGGTGTTTCTTGTCTGTTCTCTGTTCTTAGGCTTTTGTAAAATAGATTTTGGTTAGTGTGGTAGTATTTCTCCAGCTTATCACCAAAATCCTCCCAGCTCTTCTTTTTCGCTTCAATCTCCGTGTCTTTTACTTTTGCCCTCTGTTACTTATATTTTTGATAGCTTTCTCATTCTGGTTCACTAGGTTCTGGTTCTTCTCGTACAATCATTCTTATAGTTTTTTGTATTTCTCTTTCTTTCATTGTGGTGTCGTTGTTTATATATTATTTTTTCTTCCTTGTGGTTTTTTAGCTTGGACTTGTTCTTCATGACTTTGATTTTTTCTTCCTGATCTTCTAGTTCGATCAGACAGGTTTTTGTTCCCAACTTTGACCTCAATTCTTTGCAAGGTATACATCTTTGATTTTGACCTCAATTCCCACATATGTTTCGAATATATTTAGCATCGGCTCTTTTATTAATCTCTGATCATATTTTTCTATACCATTAACTTCTTGTTTTCCTCTTCTCATAAATTCCATATTCTCCTCGATTTCTTTCAATTCCTCTTTGATTTCTTTATTTTCTTGTTTTAGGTCTTTGTTTTCCTTCTTTAACTTTTTATTATCTTCGATGAGCGTTTCTATTACCTCTTTACTGTTCTTTTGATCATTTATCATTTCAATTATGATATCTAGTTTTAATTCATGCTTATTCCGTGGTGAGTTTGTTGAGAGCCTTCTATTCTTCGTATGCTCTCCTCTTTCCTCATCTTCGATGTTATCCTCCCTCATTTTTCTTTTTATTCACTCACTATGTTGGTATATTATTATCAAGTAAGCTCCATTTCTATAAATATTGCTTCTAGTTTCTTACGTTTTTTACTTATATTTATTTTTTGATGCCTTTTGAATGAGTTGTTTTTGAAATTTTTAATATTTCTTTTTAGATGAAGGCCCACGTTGCTAGCGGAGCTCCATATCTAGCTTTAGATCTTACCGAATTCGAAGAGCTTAAGCTTTCAGATAATCTTGTCATACCAGAGAAAAAGGAAATCAAAAACACGATAGATAAAATCAAAAAACGTTTAGAAGATGTTTCTATGAGGGAAAAAGCTTTCTCAGAACCGTCCAGCAGTAGATCAAAAAAATCTTCTAGAAGCAGTGTGATTTCAATTATGTAATTACTAAACGTAGTTTACTTTGAACATGTTTGACTAATGTATATATCTTACTGCATTTTGTATTTCTGTAAATCATTTAAACACATGTAAACCAAAACACAAGAGGCATACCAAAATCTTCCAAGGGGGTACCCTTGGATTTTTATCAAATTTTGTTAATCGGCTATATTGGCGTCAATTTTTGCGCTAGAGTCAAGCGAGTGGATATTTCTTACATAAAATTGACCGCTCGTTCTTCTGCCATACTCAGAATTTTCCTACATCTTTGTTTGCCTCTCCATGTTGTGTTTCTCTCCCATATATTCCAATTTGGACTCTTGGAGTAACATTCTATAGTGATTTTCCCTCTTTTTTATAGAAATTAGGTTTTTCAGTCAAGATATTCGTCTTTTCCCACTGTTCTTCAGTTCACTATTTGGCCTTCGAATATGAGCCGCAAAATGTCTTATTTTTGTTCACGCATTTTATATCAGTGAGTCACTTCGTTCAATATTCTATAAGTTGAGAAGGCACTTTTTCTAATTTTGTGCAAAATAGTACTTAACCCGGAAATCCCATCAGAGTCCCTGTTTGCTTCTGGAACTTTTTACCTCAGGAGATGCTACTATTGTAGTGTATTTTTGATTATTTTAGTGATCTAATTCAGTTATATAGGTTCACTCATAATCATAATTATAAAAAGATTTTCGGTTATTTAATACCTTTTCTGTTAACGTAGACAGTGATGTCTGAATGGAATTCTAAAATAGGTTTACAAGGAGAAATAAAAATATTGAAAAAGTCTATGGATATTTTCATAAAATCATAAAATTAATAAAAATATTTTATAGGGTAAAAAAAACAGTACCGATAAGAAAAGTTTTATCAATTTATTTACAATAGAAAGACAAATTACAAAATGTTTATATTTTAATAAATTTTAGATAAGTTCTATTTCATTTGCTGTATGTAGTCCTTGTTTAGTAGTTGTGTTCAAAAATCTGTGTTTTAAGACATAAAGATATCATTTAAATTTAGACGAAGTGAATACCAACATCCAGTTACAACTGCAGCTGAAGATGTATTTGAATAATCATGTCACATAGAAACATACTTCAAAAACTAGACATGTAAGTAATGATATATTTATTTGTAATTGTTTTTTAAAATTACAGCATAAATGCTTAACATCAAGTAAATTATGAACGTAAGTCTGTCTATAGCAGTTCCCATAAGCACCCATATTGTTTGATGCTTTTCCTGTGTATCATACAAGTTGCCATAATTGTCAGCCATCTAAAAAATATCAAGATATTAATAATCGTCATTTATGCAAAAACTAGTACTTTTTGCACCATGGACCGTCATGGTGCAAAGTGAGTGCGTCATTTCCATGAATGATAATAGAAATTACTTTGTTTTAAAGGACACCTTAGACTCAACAGTTTTGTACATTTTTACATTGTTTTGTGTCCAATCTCTTTGCCCAAGAAAAGATAATACATACTGACGATTACAATAACGGAATATGATACAACAAGCAGAAAAAGAATGCTAAAGAGGAAAAAGAAAAAAATACATCAAAAAAAGGAAAAGGAAAATATAGAAACAAACTTCAAGAAATAGTATAACTATTTTTTGTTTCTTCTTGTGTTTATCCCTTATCAAATGTTTGAATTATTCTAGAAATGATAATGAATGATTCTGCTCTGAATATTTCCGAGGTAGATGCTGCAAATTAATTTTTGCAAAATATAAAGTCATGTGTTTTAAATAATTTGAACAATTAAATAAAAACTGCTCTGGCTTTGTTAATTCTTGGTTTTTTCTTATACTTATATCTGTATGTTGACACTCGTTCTAGCATTTTCTCACTGATGGTACATTGTACTTCTCTAATTCATGCTTTGGTAATACCCATTACTACAGACCAATCAAATACATTATTCTAAATGATCAAAGTCGTAGTAGTTTTTTTAGGAACCAACTGTATGATTCAATAAAAATAAGTAGACTCTGTCTAACAATGCTAGATTCATATGCACAGGTAAAGATAGAAACAGAAGATTGATGCCATTTAGTATAATATCAGGACTTAGGCAAGATTACAAGCGGAAATTAAATTAGCAACAAAGTATGTTGATATTTCAACACCTAAAATTCTCAGACTTTTGACAGTATATGCCACGAGCATCTGTCAAATAAATGTATAAATTTATAGAAGCAAAATACATGATAGCAGCATTTAATTCGGCAGAAACAGCGGTAAAAAATGAAGTCCTAAAAATTATTGAAATAGAAATAAAACACCTAAATGTCAGCAAATCAACAGAAATAAGAGACTCACAGGATTTATTGATAGAAGACTAAAACATTGAAAGCGGTAAATGTTTTACACACCTAGGCTCACTAGTCACCGTAGGATAAAAGAAGGATGCTTATAAACATTAACAAGAAAAACCAGATGTCAAATATATAAAACTCATGGTAAGATCGTTCTTTGTATATGCACTGGATAGGACATGTCAGGAGAATTAGATACCAATGAAATATTAGGACAGACGCCAACAGGGACAAGGTTAAAAAACCCAAATGTAGATCATATGGAACAAGATCTAAAAACTTTAAACACCAACTGGAAAAACAAAGCAAGGAACAGATCAGAATGGTGGAAAATCATAGAACAAACTTAGATCTATAAAGTGTTTTTGAGCCAATGATAAGCTCCATTAGTTTTTTACTTACCTTGACATTAGGTAGACACAAAAAAATCCTTATACACTTGCTAGTTAAAATTGTACACAGAATATGAGGCACAGCCTTCTTGTGATAGCTTCGAGCTAAATTAACGACTACAATTGATACAATGATGGCAATTAAAATTGCCAAAAGTGTGTAGCTATAAAGCGAAACTGAAAATATGAAATAAAAATATTTAGTTATTTTTAAAAAATTTTACCTGTTATGTAAAAAATAACTAACCTATGTACGGAACTTTCTTTGAATGATTGGGCACAATCAATGACAAACTAAGCAAAATTAAAGTACATATCACAAGTTGTGCTGAAACTACCGAGATCTTCAGTTGGCCAAAAGGAGCGATCCAAAAGCTTGAAAGTACAGAAATGGATATCACTAAAAGTAAAAAATTATGTATTTATTAATGCAGAATATTTTATTAATAAATTATTGAATACAGAATAAATGAAACAACTTAAATCTTACAGTATTTGGGTGAAAGTAAAGGAGCTGAAGCACTGTTTAATACAGCTCTTCTCAACATTTTACCAATTACAACAGAATTTTCCGTAATTGTTTTCACCGCGCCCCTCTCGTATAATAACATATGTATGCAGTATTAATGTACCTTGGTATTTTATCGCTAAACTTACAGTAAAACCTTAATTGCCAAATTACCGAGAATAAGTAAATTTATTGATACGTGGCAACACCGATCTGGAACTGAAATCTCTTTTCGCGAGAAGTTTCGAGTTATTTCGAACATTCTCGACCGTCTGCATCTCCTCATTTCTGGTTCTGACCACTTGACCACTAAACAGCCTTGTGTTTACTCTTACTAAAGTAAACGAAGGAGAAAGGCTAGGCGCATACACAATGAATTTGGACGGCCGATAAAAGTTCGACGAAAGTTGATGCCTTGCGCGCACACTACACGATATTTATTCGATGACGTTTTTTAATCCACAAAGGTTTGTTAGGTGGAGTACACAAAATCACAATGAGCAACATGGACCGACGTACCTTGAGCAGTGTCAAAAAAACGCAACTGGTCCTCTGGTCGGTCGATAAAGATCGATGTGTGTACGCGCGTTCATTTGGTACTATACGACTTGGAACGACGGCAATGACCACGGCAGCCGTCCATGCAGTGACATTCGATCATCGATCGCTACACGACATCGATGCTGTGCCGTTTGGCGATCGATGTGTGTGCGCCACCAAAGGAATTTGTTCGATCGAACTTTTATCGACCGTCCAAACTCGATGTGTGTGCGCCTAGCTCACACACATCTATGTGGCTTTTGTGTATCATTTGCTCAAAAATTTTAACAGCCGACAACATGAAACCTAATAAACTCAAAGGCGTTTGGAAACGCTTCATAGTGCGTACATCAACAAACTCCGAGAATTTTTTGAGTTAAAATTAAAATCAGATGAAAAGCAAAAAATCATTTATAAAAAAACTTTGACAGTGAATGAAAAAGATTGACTTGCGTCTTATAAAGTCTCATATCAAATAGCCAGATGTAAAAAGCCCCACACTATGGTGAAGAGCTTATATTTTCCAGCAGCAATTACAATTATAGAAACTACTACTTTTCTGCGAACCAGTAGAACTGAAAGCAATATATCTCGCATTAGGTATCTTATTTGATTATACGAATGAAACAAAAATATGCGCTGATGGTGTTAGTGCAATGTCCGGAAAATATCAAAGTCTACAAGCGCTCGTGAAACAAAAGTCTCCAATGTGTATATGAACAAAGAAAGGTCTTCCACCACTCAAGGCGCATCGCGTTGAACCAACTGATTCTTTTAGCTCTATTCTGTAACTAGAATATAAATACAGCAATTATCTTATCACCTTTTATCATATTTAGAGTTTCAAAATCATCACAAGTAAGATTTCAATATTATAAAGAGGGTATGTAGACTTACGTATAAAGGGTGAAAAAAAGATCCAGTCAAGTGCCATAGAATTCCTTTTAATCGTCAAATTAATTTCAAATATCGCTGGTTCTGAGGTTATATTTTGTTCTGCAGCCGAAATATTTGTTATAACGTCTGCCTCCAGAATTGACCACTCGGAGTTTTCGTAGTATATCTAAAAATGTAATGAATGTACAATATAACTAAAGTTTTTTTTGAATAAATCTAATGATAACTGTGCAGTAATTTGAAGAAAGATTATATTGTGGTCAATTTACGTTTAAAAACAAATTATAAACCAAAGAAGTGTGCGCTCATAACGTGGCGCCGACCCTCGCTCAGACCATAGGATGGTATCATATCATATTGAGACATCTTGCAGATGTAACAATAAATAGAACAAGGTTGAAGAAAATGCTGTGCCATGGTGCTCGCAGATGTTGTCATGTCAAAATTTACCTCAAAGTTCTATCATTACAAAAATCAATAACTAAATATTCGACTGTTACTATGTTTTTTTTTATTGAGTTAATGCCTCGACAACTTATGATCATTGGTATGGTAGAGTCAGGTACCTAGTGTAGTATGTGTGTGTGTGTGTGTGTGTGTGTGTGTGTGTGTGTGTGTGTGTGTGTGTGTGTGTGTAGAGTAATTGTCTTGATACTTAGCAAAGTCGACGTCATTGTCTTTGCTAAGAGACGCTAATTGTATCCGAACGTCTGAGGTCCCTCCGGTGAGTACCGATCGCACAAAGATAGAAATTATTTTCATTCATTAATTTTTAATAAACGAAAATTTCCACCCAGGTGAGATTCGAACTCACGACCTTTAGCTTCAAAGGTAGGCGCTCTTACCACTGAGCCATAGAGGTGGTTGTTACTATGTTTGTTTCATTGTACAATGTGTTTGTTTATACCATTTATATCGGCCATGACACCGCAATCGACCTGCCCTCTACATTCAGTTTCAATCGCGAATAAAGCATATTTCTAATCTATTCTATCATTTCTGTAAAAAAAGAAGAAGTAAAATAGCATCAAAGGTGTCATTTTTAAGGTTATTATTATTTTGACGTTTTAAGTATGTAATAAATAATGGTATGAAATTAACAGAAAATTCTAGTGAACATAAATACAAAGTCCAAGAAGTTTATTCACGAGACGACATTAAATTACCAAGATGGTATTTTGGAGGTATAGCAGGTGCTGCCACCGTTTTGGTGACCCATCCCATAGAACTAATAAAAGTTCTAGTACAAGTTCGAAAAGTGCAGTCAAAATCCACAACCCAAATGGTTCTAAATATAATCAGAACTCAAGGATTTCTAGCATTATACTCTGGTCTATCAGCTTCTATTTCTCGTCAATTAACATACTCAACCGCCAAATTCGCACTTTATGAGCAAGCAAAAGACTATATCGATATGAACAACTTTTCTTCAAAAGTAATGGCAGGGACGGTGTCAGGATTTGTTGGAGGTTGGGTGGGCGTTCCTGCAGATAAAGTAAATGTAAGGATGCAAAGTGATATAAGAAGAAATCCAGAATATAAAAGAAATTATCGAAATATTATACACGGACTAGTGCAAATATACCAAAAAGAAGGATTTGTCGAAATTTTTAGAGGATCCACCATGGCGTGTTTGAGATCAGTATCGCTGACTGTGGGACAACTCTCAATATATGATGAACTTAAATTAATAACACTTAGAACAGGCTTGGTGAACGATAACATCCTTACTCATTTAAACTGCAGTTTTATTGCAGGAATCGCTGCTTCTTTACTCTCACAGCCATTTGATATGATCAAAATTAAACAGATGGATGCAGAGCCTGGAGCATATAAAGGAGTTTGGGACTGTATAAGGCACACCAGTAAAAGTGGTCCTAAAGCTTTTTTTAAAGGTGTGGTTCCATCTGCTGTTAAGATCATTCCAAACACTGTAATAGGTTTTATCGTTTATGAACAGTTGATTAAGTACTTTGGTTATGTTCCTCAGAAAGATTAAAATAAGGTTTGGATCAAATTTATTAGATTACACAGTCGAACAACAATTTTGTTCTATTCTAGACAAAAATAAGTACAGTTGTGTAATGTGTCCGTTAAAGTAGTCCAGTTTAAGTAGTCTGATGCAATTTGCTTGTCTTAAAATTCCTACAATATAAGTATTAAACAAAAATAAATCCTACTTATATTATTTTTTAATATTATTGATTTTACTAAACGCTTTATTGAAAATTATTATTTTTTATTACAATAAGAGGAAGTGGCATTCAAAACCCATATTTTGTATTTTCGCGTATGATGAAAATTAGATACCAGCTACAGAAGAGTTCTCCTATCATTGTGTCCATTGGATCTTCTGCTTGACTAGCTTTACAACTTGGGATGAGTCTTCGCCGCATCCGCTATAGCCCTTCATCTTCCACGATATTGCGCTACGAATTGCCATTGTTGTACCCTAATCCTAGATAAATCGTCTTTAAAATTGTTGTTCCATCTTTTTTTTTTTTTTTTTTGGAACGGCCTACTGATCTTCTACCGTCTGGTATCTCAAAAGTACTATCTTTAACCCTATGTCTTTCTCGGATCTTACCACATGAGTGGCCCATCTGATTAGCTTTTATAGGTCTAACGATGTTTTCAGTACCATACGGAGTCACCAAAATCGGTCAACGGTCTCATAGTCACAATGGTCGAGAGAGCGGAAGGATCAACAACGTCTGATCCAGAATGGGCGGCTGAAGGAAAAGTTCTTCAAACAAGGGGTCGTGGCGTTAGGAATTAGCAACCTAACAAACAGAAATACGAAACAGAACTGGCTACAAACAACGATGAAGTTTATAAAGAATAAAGAGAAAAAGATAGAGAATTGAAAAACAAATAACACAACAAAAGAATGAAGAATGGGAAAGAACCTGCTTAAATATTGAAATATACATAGGAGGTGCAGAAACTTCGGAGTCATGGAAAGTACTGAAAGAATTCAAACAAAACTCAAAAAAGAAAAAATTAAATTGGGAAATATACAGGACAAAGAATCAAAGGACTATTACAAGGAACTGTTAACAGAACACAGACCACAATTCATTGAAAAAAAAAACAGGCGTAGACGAAGCAGATCCCCACGACAAGAAATAGAAATACCAGATAGCAAAATAAGAAAAGTCATAAAAAGCAATCAAAAATAAAAAAACAACGGGACCTAGAGGCATCTCACTTGAGCTTATAAAGTGCGGCTCAAAAAAATGACACCAGATGATAAAATGGATATTGCAGAAAGCCATAAATAGATATCAAGTCACAAAGGAATGGACGGAGGCATGAATGGCATCTATATTTAAGAAAGGAGATAGAAAACGATGCAAAAACTACAGAAGGAATAAACGTAATATCATCAATAGGAAGATTGTATGAGAAGATACTGCGAGAAATGATAGAGAAAGAGATAAAAGGCAAAATCGGGAAGAATCAGGCAGGCTTTACGGCAGGAAGAATATGCATAGACAACATAAACACACTGAAACAAATGTTGGAAAGGAAAAAAGCAAATAATAGAGATATATAGAGAAGAAAAAAGATCTTTTTTGTCAACTTTGGTTTTGTTACTATATGTGGGTATTATTACTTCAGCTGCATGGAATAAAGCAAAATAGTATACTTGTCCAAAAAAAAATTGTCCATTATTGAAATTCTTTGGCAAAAATAGAGTTGCAGGCCAAAAAACACTAATACCTAAACTAAAAAGAAGAAGATTTTGTTTAAATTTTTTGGAACTAATTTCTGTCACTTTGACAATGAACCGTTTAAAATATTTTAAATCTGATCAATAAAAAGATTTGCTGGCTGTTTAACTTAAAAAAGAGGTTATAGAAGTATATTGACTTAAACGAAGATTTTGAGTGCCTTAATTGTCATATAGACATAAAAACTTCAAATTATTTTTACTGCAACTTATGTCCGACGAAATTAAAAGGCATCCAAGATGGTACTTTGGAGGGCTAGCAGCTTCCGCAGCCGTATGTGTCACGCATCCCTTGGATTTGCTGAAAGTCCATTTACAAACTCAAGTTGGACGCCAACTCTCCATCGCAACTATGACAGTGAACATAATAGAGAACCAGGGAATATTGGCTCTTTACTCAGGTCTTTCAGCTGCTGTATGTAGGCAGCTTACCTATTCAACTACAAGGTTTGCTTTGTATGACATTGCTAAAACTCATTTCGATATGGGAAACTTCGCCACGAAAGTTTTAGTAGCATCAGTGGGCGGTGCAATAGGGGGTTGGACTGGTGTCCCCAGTGACGTAGTAAATGTTAGAATGCAAAATGATATAAAGCTGCCTCCAGAAAAGCGAAGGAATTACAAACATGTTATAGATGGTTTTATTAGAGTATATAAAGAAGAAGGAATTAACCAGTTGTTTCGAGGATCCACGACAGCATGTTCAAGAGCAGTAATGATCACCGTTGGACAGTTATCCGTGTACGATGAGATCAAAACTCAACTGTTACGAACAGGATTATTTATAGATAATACAGTGACTTATTTCACATGCAGTTTTATAGCAGGTATAGCAGCTACTTTACTGTCACAGCCTTTAGATGTCATCAAGACCAGGCAAATGAATGCCAGACCGGGCGAATTTAAAGGGATTTTGGACTGTGTTATTTTTACAGCCAAAGAAGGACCGTTTGCTTTTTTCAAGGGGATTCTTCCGTCTTCCGTTAGAATCATACCGAATACAATAATAGTGTTTATATTTTATGAGGCATTAACAAATAAATTCGGATATTTTAAATAATTTTTACGATGTGGTCTTCTTTCTACATTTTTTCTTAGATGTTTTGTTTACATTTCGTTTATTTATATCTTTAAATTAAAATATTTAAATACCTGCTATATTTAAAAAAACATGCATGTTTTTATATATTTATGTTGGTATATTCTTCAAAATAAAGATACACAAAAAATTGTGAATAGGGACTTACCAATATAATATATACTATAAATAAAATAGAAATAAAATAGAATCTGCTTTTAGTCACATTTGTTTATATTATTAATGAGAGAACGTCCAGAAGGCTTTTCGGTAGTACAGAATGTCTTATTTTGTCCTTCTGGCAGGACCCAGATAATGTATTTTATAGCAGGGGTGTCCACCTATCATAGCAGTAATCACTTAAAGTGCTGTCCAGTTTTTTTATGTTCCGTAGCCACGACATTTGTTTGCGGTATACTCCTCTCTTGCCTTCAATCTTTCCCTGAATGATTAGTTGAGGGATTCGTCGATGAAATGCATCACATCTTATTATCTATTGCTGTATCGGGCTTATGTGATTCTTTATTCTGCAAACCTAGCTCTGGTCTTTTCTGCCATTTTATCTGTCACCCTTAATTCTTGCAGTTCTCTAAACAGAAAGCGTTCAGCGACGTATCTGGGTACATTTTCCGCTTCTCTGAGGATTTTATTGTGGGCTGCTTGTATTTTCTTTTTATTGAATTGCGCTTTTTCTACCTGCAAGTCCTCTTATTACTGCTCTGGATGTTGCTGTTTTCTGAATGGTTGTGTCCACACTTAAGCCTTGGTTCATAATGACTCCTAGGTATTTCGCTTCCCTTTCTCATTCTATGGGATTATCTTGCATTAACAGTTCCTCTGGGGTTTCTCTTTTGGAATATGATTGCTTGTGTCTTCTCTGGATTCATTGCTATTTTTCATTGGATACACCATTCTTCAATGTTATCCAATGTTGCCTGTAGATTGTTGCCCGCTACTTCTAAGTTTCTGTGTTTGACCGCAATTACGCTGAGTAGTGTTCCTGCTGTTGGAACATTTGCGGTGTATATTATGTACAATAAGGGTGATAGGACTGCTCCCTGTGGCCCTCCAGCCTCCAGAGCTCCGTATTTGGATAGTACTTATGTGTACTGCTTTTCATAAATCCAGCTGTTATGTATTCTTTCAGTCTAAGTACTTGAAATTGGCTGGAGTGTTCTGCTGTAAATCCGAACTGAGCTTCTGGGATGAGTCCTATTTCGTATGTTTCATCTTATAATCTGCTTAGTCTTACACCTTCTACAATCTTGCTGACTGCTAGTAGTAAGCTTATCAGCCTGTACTTTTGTCCGAAACATGGTATTCTTTCCTGCCTTCGGAATCATGATAACGTTGGCTTTCTTCCATCGATTTGGAAAGAACCATTATCTAAGGATTGCGTTCGTTATGTTGGTAAAAAATACTACTGCTTCTGCTGGTAGATACTCCGAAGTTTTATTTGAAATTTCATCTAGACCCGGTGCTTTTCTTGGTGAGCTATTTTTAATTAGTTCGTTTATTTCTTGAGGAGATGTAGGTACGATTATCTCTTCTGGGTCTTCGGGCATGAGCAACAATAGAATTTTTGACAGTCACTAACTAATAACTAATATTACATCGCTAGGATATGATACCTTATTTTTTTATTTTTTTTTTTAAGCTTTTCTATTATAAATAGCCACTTTCAGTTATTTGTCTACATTCATTATACAGGGTATCCTTTTAAGTCGGCACCATATGGAAAACTTTTTCTCTCTAGCTTTAAAAAAAAGTAATTTTTCATAAAAAATTGTGCATGTTTTAAAACCTTAAATACAATCATCAAAAATAATAAATTTTGTTTGTCAAAAAATATAAATTGTGGATATACATATAATTCATATTTTGTGACAAATCGCGTATATGATTAAAACATTTGAATATCTGATGATTGTAGTCTTGGTTTTAAATTATTCAGAACTTCTTATAAGGAATAACTTTTTTTTCATAAAACTTAGAATAAAGTTTTCCACACGGTGACTTATGGTGACTGGAATTGGAATTGGACTTAATGCTGACTGAAGAACAACTTAAGGAAGGTTTCTACATTTACGGAACATAGATTAACTGGGGGACAGATTCGAATGTTGTTATAAGGATCGAATTGTTTTGTGATGCCCCTTTGTCCGATTCTTCTCGATGGACGATGGTAAATACAATAAAATGTTGAACTTGTGGAGTAAAACTTATGGTTTTATTGATATATACTAATAATTACACTCTAGTTGTTGGTTAAGTAACTTTTTGTTTGATTCTATGGATTTATATGTTATTTCTAAAAAGCTGTTAATTAAAATTAAATCTGTACACAAAACATTTTTTATTTGTTTTGATTAAAAATATATATCTACGTTGCCTTAAATACTTACCAAAGAGCTGTCATTTCTATTAAACGATATTCGCATATGGTTAAATTCTCTCATAAATCCCATAATTAAACTACATTTGTGAGTTTCCTTGGGCCAAGTCTCAAGATCTTGTCCCTCGCAGAATGCTTTCATTTTAATCGCAGGATTCCATTCTACATAACCAGTATAATGTACAACTATTAGTGTATCCTCTAAAAGATCTCTAATGTCTCCAACAGCACTACAAATCGGAGTTCATAATTATAGCACCTTAAATCAATATATAGATAGAGTACCATATTATGTATACCATAATGTTCATATAATATTCCTGTCCAAACATATAAGCTTTTCATGAGAATAAAATAAATGGCCTGGAAGAGAAATTTGAGTTACAAAAACCAAAGGGGCAAGCAGTATTCAAGAAACATTACAGTACGAACACCTACACACAATCAAACCAAAAAAAGGAAAGTCAAATGATTTCAAGAAGGCTTTGATATTACTGAAACAAACGCAGTAATTTCTACCATGCGAAGGGCCATTATACGTCAACAATATATCAATCTAATTAAAAGATCCCTAGTAAAACAATTTTAAGAATACATCTACATGGACAGAAGAAGTTACGATAGAAAGAGGAGTAAGAAATGGGGATAAAATATTCCATAAACT
Source organism: Diabrotica balteata (assembly GCA_918026665.1). Lineage (NCBI taxonomy): Eukaryota > Metazoa > Arthropoda > Insecta > Coleoptera > Chrysomelidae > Diabrotica > Diabrotica balteata. The sequence goes on from OU898282.1 coordinate 145,501,537, forward strand.
CTTCACTTTCACACTAAAGATGTTTTTAAAGAATTATAATGGGACTGCATGCTATAAAGTTAGCAAAGAACAAGAAAGCCGTTGGCCCTGATAACATACCAACAGAGATGTTAAAGCTTATAAATGAGGAGAACATTGGAATACTGGTCATACTTTTCAATGATGTTTATTCGACTGGTGATATCCCTGAAGATTGGTTAAAGTCCGAATTCATAACACTAGCAAAAAAATAACGTCCGAAAAACTGTAGCGATTATAGAATGATAAGCCTTATGAGCCACACTTTGAAAATATTTCTACGCATCATCCATAGTAGAATCAGAGATAAATGTGAAGAAGTTCAGGATGAAACACAATTTGGCTTCAGAAATAAACTGGGAACTCGGGACGCCCTCTTTGCACTAAATGTATTACTGCAGAAATGTCGAGATCACAGGAAAGACGTCTTTGCTGTATTTATTGACTATGAAAAGGCCTTTATTTGAGTACAGCATCACAAATTAATTACAATATTAAAAGATAAAGGAGTTGATAGTCAATACATTCGATTCATAGAAAAGTTATGCATAAACGGAAAATCAACAGAAATATGTAAAATACAAAGAGGTGTCAGACAGGGTTGTATATTATCGCCACTGTTATTTAATTTATATTCAGATATAATATTTAAAGGAGCGCTGCATAATTTGGAATGGGGCGTGAAAGTTAATGGAATTCTGATAAATACAATCAGATATGCAGACGATACAGTTATTTTAAGTGATGACATGAATGGATTACAATGCCTTTTAAATGCCATTGATACAATGGGAAGAGAGTTTGGCCTAAACATAAACTGTTCAAAAACAAAACATCTGGTGTTTAGCTGTTTAGCACATCAAGATGCACGATTATATGTTGATTGTCATATAATGCAAAGAGTGACCAGTTTTAAATATCTTGGTTGCCATATTACTGAACAACTAGATCCAGATCAAGAGATAAAATGTAGAATCGAGATAGCCCGCACGACATCTTTAAAAATGAGATCATTCTTCTGTAATGATAACTTGAACCTTCAACTTCGCAAGCGTATGGTTAAATGCTACATTTGGTCAGTCCTCTTATACGGTGTCGAAGCATGGACATTAAAAATATCCACCATTAATCGTCTGGAGGCCTTTGAAATGTGACTGCACAGACGTATACTAAAAATTCCATGGACGGCTATGCTGACAAACGCGGCAGTCCTTGAGAGAGCAAATTCTGCTCGCGAGTTGCTTGATAACATCCAATGTAGAAAGATGGCCTTTTTGGGACACGTAGTAAGGGGAGACCGATATAATATTCTTTAACTTATTATAATGGGTAAAATCGAAGGACGCAGAGGAATTGGTAGAAAGCAGGCCTCTTGGTTGAAGAATATCAGAGAGTGGACAGGAGTAAGGAAAGCTGAGCAACTCTTTAGAATAGCTCGAGACAGAGACAGTTTCGCCATGTTAATCGCCAACGTCAAGGGGACTTGATAGGGTACGTTAAGAAGAAGAAGAAGAATGGGACAAATTGAGAATAAATGGACTATCCAAGTCTGACGTCACAATGGACGGGGGTTTTAACAACCTTTCGAAACATTGCTAATTTATGTGAGTTTGTCCCTTAAGAAGTAGGAAATATTGGTTTTTTAATTGTTTAAGAATAAATGCTTTTGGCAATGAACATTCATTATGTATGAATTAATGAATCTCGGCGCAGTGTGGGCATATTTATTCGGAATAAATCTGAGTTTTGTAGCGATATGTCACAATGGATGAAAGATGAATTCATCACTTTACTTCGGAATAAAATCGGCAGTCATCTGAGTGGGCAGCACCCCGAGAAAACCATTCAAAGGCCTCATTTGTTTAAGAAAAAAATTTTGTTGCCCACAATTTGGTTACTTCCGCGCCCATTATGTTGTCCAGATCTGGTACCCAGCTATTCAACCTTTTTTCCGATTTAAAAAATGCTCTGTGGCAAAAGAAATTTGCCTATTTTAAAGGCAAAGATAAATCTTTTTACAAGGAGCTAGTAATCGAAAAATTAGACAAATGCTAGAATGATTGTATTGCCGCTAAAGAAGATTATTTTGATGAATAAAATATAATTTTTGGAGAAAAATGTTGCTTTAGTAGTTGGGCCCGGGACTTATTTGAGGTTAAGTAAGAAACAGCGGAAACAGCGCAAGCTAGAATATCTTGGACATATAATGCGAAACGATCATAGATATAACCTACTGCAACATATACTACAGGGACAGGTCTACGGAAAGAGAGGACCAGGAAGAAGAAGAATATCTTGGCTCCACAGTTTACGAAAATGGTTTTCCTTGACCACTTCAGGACTATTTCGAGCTGCGGTCAACAAAGTTAGAATTGCCATGCTAGTTGCCAACATCCGTAACGGATAAGCACCACAAGAAGAAGAAGTAACATAATGTAATTCACTGAAACTTACACCTGTAACTAAACTAAGGACAATTGTTATTTGTAAATTATTTCATGGTCCGCTATAATTACAATTCTTTCAGTGCCTCTCTGTACTTAGAAAATGTCATTATAAATGGTGTTAATAATATATATGAAAGCATTTTTATTATAGAAACTGACTTACTTGTACAAACATAAATCGGGTTGCCAAATTTCTCTTCTAAAAATATGCATAACTTGTATCCCACTATAATTATGTGGGTTCCATCTAAGTTTTTCGTCTTGCCAACCCTTAGAAAAGAAAAAAATATCAAAAAATAACTGCTAGAAAGTATGATAAGAAGATCATAAACCAATCATAACTAGAGTGTGTAATCCCTATAGAGTAAGGGTTATTTACTAATAACTAGATACTGGATTATATGCAAAATGTATATGCATATTTATGCTGCATATTTCTTATGTTTTTCATAAAGATTTATTAAATAAGCTATCAAAAAATTATAATTAACGTCGTCAGCAGTCTACAGAAGTGTTTGTAGTTTCAGAATACGTCAGCTGGGCAAGAAACTTTTGCAAAGGATTTAAAAGGAAAATATATCGTATAAAAACTTTTTAAAAATCTATTGCACAAACATTAAATTAATTAGAACTTTATTATTACTGTATACCAGCATCGGTTATTACTTTACAATTTTCAAATCAACATATTCTGAAAACGGTACATAGTATCTAGTTTTACCTTTTTGTTGTAAAATTGTATAATATTTAAGTTAACTTTTTAAAAAACAGTTAATTTTACTTATTATAATTTTTACCATCTTTGTTACTCCCAAAACTTCTATAACTGACCGCTTTTCATCCTGAAAACAAAAATAAACCAAAAATTAAATAAACCAAAAAATGATTATATTAGACTTATCAGATACTATCATCGTTCAAAAAACTTAGTTAATAATTTTATCAAAAGCACTTTTAACCAATTTTTTAATCCGTTCTATGGTTCTATTAGTTATTTAGCAATAATTTATTCTTAAGCAATAATTAACCTTTTCTTTGGTCCTCTGACTATCGTCAACTGAGTTTTTGCTATTTTAATGTCCGTACTTCTCTTTGCTCTATTAACGATATCAACTATTTCTTGCAGTTCCTCTGTATTGCCTGCTATTGCAGCCCTATTCTCAACATTTCTTAAATTTATAAAAATACCATTTATGATGATACTCTTTTCGTTTTCTTGTGCAAGCTGAAATAACTTGTCTAAATTAATTCTAAACAAAAGTAGGTAGAGAATGCAACTTGTCAGAGACAAGAATGCCACTTAACCCCTAAAAATCATACGAACAAGCTGAATTTTGCCGAGATTTTTAATTTTAGGGCGCTCAAAAAGATGCCAAGAAGAAGAAGGAAGAAACCCCCATGCTTTAACCTACAACACCCCAAGTAGAGGGGAGAAAACGAAAAAAAAATCGATTTACCATAGATTCTGTACACCATAGAAAAAAGTGTTTCAAATAAAAAATGTACCTAAATAATTTTTGGACAAAAACGTTTATTAGCATTTTTTGTTTAAAATAAACCGTTCTCTCAGAAACAACGATTGAGGCGATCGGCGATTTTTATGAGTTCGAGACGGTAATCCAAATGGTCCTACAATGTTATCCACCACTGCCTTGCCTATCTCGGCATTAAACTACTCTTATACTACAAAGATTTAAAATAGGAATACTTACTAATGCTACGTGGTTGATATTAATAGCCAATGAAACTGTGGTAGTAGTGTTAAAATGTTTAACAGGTCTAACGTATGGATTATAATGGTAGAGATAATCTCTTCGTAGCCTATCAAGATCTGTCAAAGGTCTTTGGATCTCCTAAAACAAAAATAGTACAGTAAGATAAGCATAATTTAGGATATTCTTTAAAAGATGGCGCTGACTAAAGTATCAGTGGTTTCTAGTGACCGGGTAAAATGTTACAAAAATTAATTAAAATAATTATAAACAATTGGGTATCCACAATAACTAATCCCACAAGTATTGACCAAAAGTTTTTTAAGACAGAGTAAGTATAAGAAGCTTCAATTAAAAAATGAAAAAAACTGTGGACAAATCCATCTCAAATAGCCGTGAAACCAATAGTTTGTCTGTGAATAATATGCTGTTATGACAAAATCACACAATTCTTGCAATTATGATTTGATAAAAAAATTAATAACATAAAAAATTTCTTTTTTAATTTTTTAGAAAGTGGATAGGTGGCGCGGGTTTAAAATCGATAAGTCGAAATATGTGTGTGATAATGATTCTTTTTCTTTGGGTGCCTGTTCGTTCCGAACGTTGACGATCATTCAGACTATGATGGCTTTGTTTCTATACGAAATAGCTGTGTTGAGGTCTTTATATACCATGCTCTCAGGTTAGCAAGCCAGGATATTTTTCTTTATCCTGAGGTCCTTTTTCCTTCAATTTTACCTTGCAAAATGCATTGAAGTAGTTCGTATCTGGCTTGATTTCTCACGTGAAGAGCTTACGGCTCTTCACGATATTGACCAAATCGGGGGTTGTATTCATTCTTCACCGTACTTCTTTATTGGTGACTTTGTTTGTCCATGGTATCTTCAGGATTCTTCTGTATAACCATATCTCAAAAGTCTGAAGTTTTGATAGAGTTTCTGCCTTCAATGTCCACGTTTACTACTCCGTTTACTACTAAAGAAACTAAGTACACGTAACATTTAAGGAGCCTTATTTTTGTTTTGAGGGTAATGGCTCTTAAACACAGAGCTCATAGCCAAGAATGCACGTTTTGCCCTTCCGATGCGACATTTAATCTCTTGGAATTGTCCCACGACGCATTGATTATAGTTCTCAAGTAGTTGCATTGTGAGACACGTTCATTTTCAGTGATAAGGTTATAAGGATAAAACTATTAAATACATGGGGCTTTGTGTTGATAGTTCCAACTATAACAGAAAAAAATACTAGAATAAAAAAGACCAAGTCAAAATTGCAGTATTTCAACAAATAAGTCTACAAAAACTTTATATAATTAACATAATACAAGGTTCTAATTGATGTACATACTTAAGTTAACTGAAGACAGTTCCAACACTTGGATTTTGGGTTTGGGTAGCTGCATAGTAAAACAATTGAAAACCTGACCAACTTTTTAAATTAAAATGATTCAGGTATAATTTTATATAAATAAGAAAATTAAAACTACTGAGAATGAAGCAACAAGATTCTTTTGAGATGTGGTTGAACCAGCGGTTATTAAAAACACCATGAATCGAGTCAGTATCAAATGATCGAGTCTTGGAAAGTATGTATAAAGATTGAAGCATGTTTAATCATCTCGTTAATTCTTCCAAATTTTTACACTTACAAAATTCTTTTAGCTATGCCCATGGCTAACAAATCTTTAGAAAAATTATGCTACGCTTTCTAGTTGGCATGATCCTTTCCCTTCTCAGAAACAAGTCAATGGCTTGTGTGTTTTGTCTGTAAATTGTTAATTTTTTTTTTTGCTTTAGGCATCACTTCATTTCTTTTATCAAATAACACCGGTCAATCTCATGGTATACGTTAATATTCTAGATACCTACCTCAGTTTCATGTTTAAATTGGCAATCAAAATACCATTTAGCCTCTACACCAGACCATGTGCTAAAACTTATTACTTTTAAAGGAAGAGGATCTGGGTCTAACCACGAAATAAAGGGCAGTTCTTCTCCTTCTTTACCAACAGCTATATCTCCATCTACAAATTAAAACCATTCACAATACAATTAGACAATATATATATGAAAATTTATGAATAATGCCAAACGTTTATAACGTTTCAAATAACAAGAAAAAGATTAATGTGAGTTAATAGTAAAATAACTGTAGAAGTTATCGGCATAGCTAGCGTTTCTTTTCGTTGTTGCGAGCTACATATATTCTACCTTTGATCTCTTACATTCTTCAACCAGGAGCATTTTCTTCTTTCTGGACCTCTTCTTCCTTCCACTTTCCCTTCCATTATAAGTCGTAGGAAGTTGTATTTTTGTTGTATGTAGGAGGAAACCCACATCTCAAACGCTTCTATACGCCTCATACTTGTAATTCCGAGAGTCCATGTTTCCACTCCGTGTAGCAATATGGAATAAATAAACGTTTTTACAAATTGGTATCGGATATCCAACGATAACATAGAGTTTATTAGTAATTTTTTCATTCGTTTGAAATGCGGACCTAGCATATCTATACGAGTAGGTACGTATTTCGACCTCGGGGTCAAGATCGTTTGTTATCCAGCAACCAAGATACTGGAATCTTGTACTGGTTTTATATATTTGTTATAGATTCCAATATTAATGTCGACATTTGGTGGAGTGTAACAGCCATTACTTTTGTTTATTTGTGTTTATATTTAGTCCCAAGCTATCTCCCTCTCTAGTTACGACATTCAAAAGTCGTTGTAAACCCTCAGCACTGTCCACAATAATGACGGTGTCATTTGCGTATTTAAGTTGTTATTCTCCGTTGATTTTTATTCCTTATTCAATATTTTCGAGTTCATTTTAAAAGATCTATTCTGAATATATATTAAATAACAGTGGAGAAAGTACACAGCCCTGACGAACTCCTCTTTTTATTGGCAATTCTGCTGTCAGACGATTTTCAATTTTGATAGACACCATTTGATTCCAATATTTGTTTTTTAACAAGTGCTACAGTGTTATGGTCTATACCATGTTGTTTTTTTCGCTGATCTCGGCATTTTGTAGTAATATCTGGATGCCAAATAATGTCTCCCTTGTACCAAACCCCATACGAAATCCAAATTGATTATCGCTCAGGTTTCTGTCGCATTCTGTGTATATTCGTTGATGTTCAATTTTGAGTAAAATTTTCAGAAAATGATTCATCAGGCTTTATCAGAACTTTTCTAAACTGAACATAATAAAATTGAAACTTCCATCAACAATGCTGCCAGACCGTTTAGGAACATCTAATGGTGCCTTTTGTTGAAGCAGAACTTGCTGTAAATATAGATAAAGATAGGGTAGCTGATGAATTTAAAAAAATCGTATTATTCCAGCGACGAATATTATCGTAATGTGTTGTATGTCGTCAATCTGAATTTTTAATATATTTTTTTATAAATATGTTGAGTAGTATTAGACTTGACTTATATATTACTTACCTTTCGTGATATGAAGCCAAAAAGACTGAGGATCCAGCGCATTCAACAACCCCTTCACCCTTAGGGAAGACTTGACATCAGACTTCTGCTTTCTTCTTATATCGCAAAACGTATTTCCTCCGGCACCGATAACGATCTCGTAAGCCGGATCTGTTTTTTGAACTTTGTCGGATGAGGCTAGAAGGATATGTGCATCACTGGGAGCTAAGACTGAGAAATGAAAGTCCAGAAGAAGAGTGTCGTTTGCACTGGGAGTCTCAGAAATACTGTAGAAATCTTTGTAGACACTTCCAGAACGTGAGTAGTGCGTCTTGCATTTCGAAAGATCTAAAAACAAATTGAAATAAATCAATCAAACCAAAATAATTGAATGTGTATTTACTACAGGTTTAGTTAAACGATCGATCATTCCTATTTATCTACTAACTAGCTAAAAAAACTGAGATTGAACAGTCACCAATTTCCTCCTCCCTCCTTAATTCACACAAAAGGGTTGGAGCAAGCATGTCAAGCTTATCATAAAGGTTTAAAAAGGTAAAAACAACACAAACAATAATGAAATGAAGTATGCTTAAAGTGTCACTCTGAGACAAGATTAAAATTACCCATATAAGACCGAGAATAAAAGTCAGAGACATCGTAAAGGAGGTGGTAAAAGGTAAATAGTGATAGGCTTGCAACATAGTCAGACAAGACGGTAACATGCGAGCACTGAGAATCCTGGAATGGAGACCAGGAGAGATATGGGATAGACTACATAAAAGCAGTGTTGAAGAGTGGACGAGATAGGTGCAGGACAAAGACAGATGGATAAAGGTTGGCATAAGTTGATAAAGAGATATGGCTGTAAAAAGAAACTTGATAGTGTTCGATCAACTTAAAATAAACCATGGTGTAAAACAGAATACACTAAGTCACCTTTATTATTCAATATATATAGAGACGATCTGGTTAGCAATTAAAAATATATAGACTAGAAGCCAAATAGTAACAATCGGACAATCAAAAAATATAACAGCAGAAAGGAAGCTTCAGAAATACTCTTTCACCCATACAATGCACCAGCCACAAATTTGGTTTGTTATTGGAAAAATAGGATAATTTGAGGTATCATTTTTTAAATATCCTCCCAGTTCACCAGATTTTGTTTCTTCAGAATTTCGACTCATAAATGTTAAGACATTTTTGGAAACAAAACCCTTTGACAACATTTTCAAAATCTGTTATAAGAGTATTTCCTTAAAAAAAAACAGATTAATGTTAAAAAAGTTTGTTAAATTAGTTATTGTTAAATGTTAAAACAGTTTATGAGTCCCTTAACAAGAAAAAGAAAATATCAACCCAAACTAATCACAAACGAAAAAGGAAAAGAGGTTTAAGAGGTCTCTTTTAAAAAGGCATTAGATGCGTAACTCTGAAATGGAGAAAAAGAAGAAAAAACGCTCATTTTTCCTGTTCATTCAAAGAACAAACTCATTTTTTCACTACTAAACCCAGAACTTATTTGATCCTTGTATTATAATTAGAACAAATGTACTTGTTATTTTTTTAATTAAAAGTTTTTGTATAAAATGTACTAGCTGAAAATTATATTTACCTATATTAGACTGATTATACATTTTGGCTTGCACAATCGCAAAACATAAAAACACTACACTGCATTCTTGGAACATTTTTCTTTACTCACTGTTAATATAATCAATAACAACTGAAATGCAGAAAAAATATGTACCGTCTATCAACATATATTTCCTGTATATATCAAATTTATCTAGACCAACAAACAATTTGTCAATGATACTAGTAAGATTCTTTCGGCTTTGAATGATTTTTAATCTAAAAGGATGTTAGATTAGTATAAAAAATGATGAAAAGTCTGTTTAATAAATTTTGTATTGTCAATTGCAAGTGCAAAAGTAAATTTTATACATTTTTTTGATTTTTTGTGAATTTTGTTAGTGTAAATTTAATTACTAGAAGTTGTACAACTTCTGTTGCCTCTTGTTACGAAATGTTTATTATAATTGAATACAAGAAGGTTATTCAATTTAAGAGAAATTAAAGCTGACAATAAACTACAACTAAACTGTTCATGACAGCAACATAAACCTAAATTTTGTTTAATAGAAAACTCACGAAAAAGCCTTTTAAATTTGCAGTGCGTCATCAACATCAAATTACTCGTAAATAAAAGCATGGCTCTTAAAGAAATTCATTACTCTCTAGACAGTCTAAAAAATATTACTTCTAGCACATATGACATCTCACTTATTTTCTTAAACAATCTTGCTGAGACATCAGGATTTTTTTTGTACAATTTCTATAATTATAATAAAGTTACACCTCTTAAACGCACATTCCTTTTCTATTGGTTTAATGCTTTATCAAATAATATTTTAGCTTTACTCACACACCTGCAAAAAAACAATACATTTAACAGCTATTCGTTAGTGGTATGACTAGTAATTCACAGTCGTTCCCAAAATAATTGATTTACCAATAAAAATGTAAGAACTAGTTTTACTGATAAGAGGAGTAACAAACCTGTCCCAAATTTATTGAGTTTTGGGTGTTGTCGATTTATAATTGGTTATGATTGGAACGAATAACTTTTGCAGTTATATACTTGGAACAATAATTTAATTTTTAATAGGAAATCAGAAGTTTTTGACACATTTTCATAGCAAAATTTGAAAAACTACACTTCACTATATTTGGCAAATGAAAGTCGTCAACCACTTCATTGATTTACTTAAATAGGTTTCGCTTTTATTTTTAAAAATATCATCAGTTCACTACAAATAGAGAAGATCTATGAGAAATCTATTCTCATATATAACTCCTATTCGGCTTCTTCTTCTTAGTCGTAAACCTGATGCAGGTATCGTGATATCATGAAGCTGTTAGGTAATTTTTCCAATGTTCCTCCACGTTTTTCTATCTTCGGCATCCTGGTGGTAGGATGCCTCCTATTCGGCATCCATCATCAATAAATTTCTATATTTCAAAAACTATGGGCAGTCCATTACTGAAACACCCAACGGGCTAACATTAGCGTCTATATCTAACAAAATACAGATGAATAAGTCCCCTCTCACTCCTGAACAAACCACAAAATATGCTTCGCTCCTGTACTTCCCAGAAATCGCTAACAAGCTTAACAAACTATTCAAAAACTTACATGTTAAAATAGCTTTAGAAACACCAAAACATTGGGAAAGTTATTTTCGAAGACAAAAACTCCATTGGCCCCTCTAGAACAAACTAATGTCATCTATCATGTACTCTGTGCAGAGTGCAACTCCTGTACATTGACCAGACCAGCCGCTCTCTTAATGGTCGACTAATGTCCCGCTAAAGCGAAATTAGGATTTCTAAACCATCTTGTACCTTTGCACAACATGCCATTTTAACTAAACACAGTATCGATTTCACGAATACCAAAATACTGTGCAAACAGCAAAATTATCACTAGCGATCCTATTTCATCAGTAATAAATATGTGTCCGGATTTATCATAAAAAGTATATACGGTCATAATTCCCTCGAGATCAGAAAAGTAGTTATCAATTGTTTTTTTGGACATTCCTAAAGCTCGTGCAATTGAGGTGTTCTCAGCTTTTCTAATTGAAATTTCATGTCTTCGTTTCAAAAAGAGTTAACTAACCTTTTTTACCAGCTCTACCTCAAAGTAGACAATAAGTAACTTGTATAAGATCTTGTATCAGATTTATGAATTTAAAAATTTACCTTCTTCTATAATAAATTTATTTGGGATTTCTAAACGCTAAGCTAAATTAAAGGCCATGATTCTTACTTCAGTTCTGGTTGGTGCAAAGCCTGCTTTTTGTAGTTTTTTTTATGTGGCTAACGATTTTAACTTTAACAGCAGTATCTAAAGAACAATCTAGACTAATCGGTTCGTCTTATCCATATTGTTTTTATTTATGTTTCGGTAGAATGCCTTTCATAAGTGAGCTATTTTTGTTATGCGTTTCACACTTATAATCTTTAACTGAATAAGTTGAGGAGAAGAGAATTGTTTGTCTCAAATTGGTCATTCAGAATTATATATGTATTTTTTAATTTGTTGTATTGGTTATTAACAGAATTTTTTATGATCTAAAAGGTGAAGTGCGTTCAATAGAACATGTTTTTCTATTATTGAAACAAAGAATAAACAACAACTTAAGAGAACAAAAAACAGCTTAAGCAAATATATTAAGAACAATAAGAGCCAAAAGAAAAACAATTTACACAGTGGAGTATACAAACTTCAATATGGCGACTGCCCAAAAACTTACATCAGTCAAGCGGATAGAACCGTTAACAAACAGATGGCAGAACACAAAAGGGCTTCCAATGTGAAAATGTTGAAAACAAAAGTTTTCAGGGTTTTATTGATTGAAAATGAACTTTCATCAATGGCCCGATTACACTACATGTAAATAATTTTTTCAAAATCCGCTGATAATCCTTTTTATAGGGGATGCAATAATTTTACATAAAAAAATAAGATTAAATTCCAAAATTTAACCGGTAAGTAGTAAATCTAGTACAAAAAGAACGCTGGAAAGAAATGTAAAGAAATAGAACACCCTGGCAACAACAATTTAGTTGATAGTAAATGTGGTCAATACCATTTAAAAATTTCTATTAAATAGATGATTCTATAAATATTTCGAATTTGTAATATCTTTACAGCAGCGTAAATAATTATTCGTTTTTATATTCTTGTCAAAATATTTCTAATATTTAATTTGTTTATTAGCTAATAATTACCCTCTCCTTTTATTTCTACGTGAAGATCTAGCAAATAATAATTGCTGACACTTTGGAATCATGTCAGTTAAACAAAATACTGTACGATGTGTGGCTGGTAATTGTTGATTTGTTGTTAATGCATTTTTGGTAAACAATAATTATATAATAATATCAAGTGCATATTTATGATTTTTAAATAGATGCAGTGAGTCACCATGTACAAACTTGGCATCACAATTTGGACTATAATCGTGATTTTGCAACTAAGTTCGGTGGGTCTTGGATTAAATGAATTACGTAAGTGATTTTTATTAATATCTGCAACTAGTTTGGTTAATAACGTCTCTTTTACTATCATAGTGCTATTTAACTGATGAAATGAAAAAATACATTTAAAAATATAAATTTTGAAAAAAATTAACAAATTTGTCTGTTCATTACTACTTGGAAATAAAAACATTGCTCTAATAGCTCTAATAATGTCTCAATTTTTCCCTATTGATGTTTGATTTCGAAGCTTCTTACTTTCTCCAACCATCCAGCTTGCTCACCAGTCGTGTTGGCTTTCTTCCTATTTCTTTCCCTTTAGCGTTTTTTTGACATATCACTGAATTTCATCAAGAAGTAATCCAGACACCGAAGCCCATAGTCCATACATCTTCTCAAATTTGGAATCAGTGACTTCGTCCACTGACTCTTACACAGCACTATAATAGATTTTTCGTAGTGAAGCTGTTTTCACTTGAAGATCCTTTTTGTGTGGCGGACCATCCCATTCTGGGTTTGGTTCAACAGTTTCTGGTGCGACGCTGTTTTCCACTACTTTTCTTCATTTTATCTCTCTTGATTGCCATTTCTATATTTTCATTCTGATTAAGTCTTCTTCCACTTGTTGTTACATCTCAGTTTAGGTCTGCCTCTCGTTCTTTTACCTGGTGGTATCCATTTCATTATAACTCTTTTGCTGGATTGCTTTTCTCTCTTCTCGTTTTGTGTCTGTACCCTAATTCTTTCTTCTTTTATTGTTCTAACTATGTTCTCTTGACATTTTTGTATTTCGTGATTCGTCTATTGTCTTACATTCTCTTCGTTTTCCCTCTTTGATCCCAGTATTTTTCTGATATTCTTGCTCTTAAAAACTTTTTAATTACTCTTCTTTTCTTGCTGTTAATGTAAATGATTATTCAGCATATACTATTGGTCTTATGGTCGTTTTGTAGATTTTCGTTTTCGGTTTATTTTCTTGTTTCCATACATTTGGATTTGTTTTCTGGATTCTGTATTTCCCGCTTGAATTGTTCTATTTATATCTACACTTTCATTTCTTGTGTTGACTAGCACTCCCAAATATTTGAATAGATTACCCTCGTGGAAACTGTGTGCATCTATTGTCAATTCTGTCATTTGTGTCTTCTTTTTCTTGCTTACATTCATGTATTGTGTTTTTAAATTCATTTATTTTCAGTCCTCTTAGTTTGGCTTCGTTTTCTATTTCTTGGAAGGTTTTCTGTAATGCCTTTTATCTGTTGCTACTCTGGTTCTATCGTTTTCATATCCTATTATTTGTACTGAATTTTTGTTTGTAGTTCCTGCGTTTGACAGCTTTTTTATTATCTTGTCTAGTAATAGAATAAATAGTACTGCATCTCCTTGTCTTACTCCATTTTTATTTTGGTTAATTCTGTTCTTTCTCTTCCGATGTCTATTATTGCTTGGGAATCTTGCATTGTCATTTATATCAATCTCAATTTTATTTGGTATATCTCTCTTATAAGTCTTGGATTATTTTTCTTCTGTTTTGTTTCTCAAACGTATACTTTAAGTCTAGGAAAAGTATAATATATGTGTTTCTCTTTCGTACTCGTACGTTTTTTTCTAAAAATGTTTCTTTCCTATGTCTTTATTTCTTCTCTCGTATACGCTTCCTCTTTTTTTCACGGATTGTCCCACCTGTATTTGCGGATATGCGATCTACAAATCTTTTTGGTGTTTATTTATTCTATTATTTAATGATCTCAATGTCACCTAAATGAAATTTTTCATTTTAAAAAGATTATGTAGAATTTTATTGACAAGAAACACTTTTTTATTTTTAATAAAATTCTAAATAATCTTTTTTAAACACCTAATATGCAATGCAATGCAATGCATGTTTTCTGTTATTGTTTTGTTTGTTTAAACAAACCATTATATATTAAAAATAAACATGTATGTTTATTTTATATCTAAGTCATTGACTAATAAAATTTAACTGATGTTTATGGCAACAACATTATTTTAGTTGCATTTTAAATGTAGGCCAATCACAATAAGAGTAAAATTATACGATAAAATTAAAATTAACATCAATATTGTTATTAAAGCTTTTTTTAGAAAAATAAAATATAATTATCCATCTTCCCAAATTCAACTTATAAATACTTCAACCATATCTATGTTACTGTTAAACTTCGAAAATGGATAATCTCGATATTATCCAGATAACTCTGACTTTAACCCTTTTATTACTGATTTCATTGTATCTAAATAAAACTATTAAAAATGACTTTAATAATATTTATTGATCCCTAGAAAGAATCACTTCGTAGCCACATTTTTATTAGTGTTTTTCCTGGCTTCATAGGAAGATACTGCTTCAGGACAAATTTTCCTTTGATCTTAGTCATTGATTTGTCGATGGACTGATGGAAACTCTCAGTCCTTGCCTTTACAAAAGTTTATTTCGAACAAGAAACCACTTTTAGCAGGAAAAAACAGCGATCTCTTGAAATACCTTTTTTATATGAGGCAATTCGAAAGTGATTCGTTTTGTGACCAGTAGTGTGAGATATACAGGGTGATTGATTAGTGTGAGGAAGCTCAGTAGATCTGTTATAGTAAAAATTATTAAAAAAAGTTATTAACAAAAATTGTAGGTAGCTTTAAACTCCACATTTTAAAATTAGTTACAATCTTACAGGGTGTTCCATAAGATGGTGGCATACCAAACTTATGTTTTTTTAAATGGAACACCTGTATTTTATTTTAAATTTAAAATCGGCTTCACTTCCACATCACAACAATGTAAAGTTTTATTATATTATACCGGGTATCTAAAAAGTTATAACCAATATTACCTGAAAATCGTATCAAGTTTAACTCCCTCTCCAAATAAAAAGGAGTATAGGAACATTGATCCATTGCAACCATAGTTTTAAATAATTGTTAAAAATTATAAAACATATTCGTTTCTATAATATTCGTTAAATCAAATACAGGGTAAGTCAAAATGCAAATACATTATTTTCTTGGTAATTTTAAATAGAACACCCTGTATTTTATATCACTATCAAAAAGTAATAATATCGTACTTCAAATTTTATAAAGTACTCCCTATACCTAAAGTTATCAGTTTTCTAGATAATATTATTTTTTCATCAAAGTATTAATTTGGTAGATATTTTAACGTTTACCAACTCACAATATAATTATTGTGAGTTGGTTATGATTGATTTGTCAAAAACTGACAGTTTGACATTACTGTTTAATAATTTAGTAACGAAATAACGACACAGAAAGAAAACAATTTATTTAAAATAAAATTTATAAAAAATAACCGACGGAAAATAAAAAAAAATATATAACAACACATAGAAAAATTAAAAACATCAGTAAGTTTAATCTTAAGTGTAAGTAAGGTGTTCAAAAATGACTTCCCAAAACATCTATGTATGCTTGAAAACGGTCATTGAAAGAGTTGGTTACATTACTAAGCATTTGTAAAGAAATATTTTGAAATGCAATTCGGATTCTATTTTTCATATCATCCCTTGTTGTTGGGGGTATTTTATATACTTCGTTCTTAACGTAACCCCAAAAAATGAGTCCATTTTATTGAATTCTGGTGACCTTGGGGGCCACCTTACCGGTCCATCCCTTCCGATCCATCTTTCCCCAAACCGATTATTAAGTTTACCACGTACTAATTCGTTGTGGTGCGCAGGAGCACCGTCATGTAGAAACCACATTTTTTCACGTATATTAAGTGGAACCTCTTCGAACAGTATCGGTAACTGATTTACGATAAAATCTAAATAAATCTCACCATTTAAATTATCTTCAAAGAAATTTGGTCCTACTACATGGTTAACGACGATACCTCCCCACACATTTAGAGACCATCTTGTTTGACTATGTGTTACTATGTGGTATGGATTACTTGTTGAGTAGTAGTGAAAGTTATGCCTATTAAAAGAACCGTTTCGATGGAATGTAGCTTCATCACCAAATAGGACATAATCTCTCTGCTCATTAATTTTTTCTAAGGCCCATTCACAAAATACTATTCGTTTCTGAAAATCATCATTAATTAATTCTTGGTGCTTTTGAATATGATAAGGGTGCATCTTGTTTTTAGATAGAGTGTTTTGAACAGAGTAGTAACTAAGTTCTTGTTCATTGGAAATAGTCCTTATGCTTGTGTGTGGATTTTCTGTAACCGCCATCAACACACTCATTTCGTTTTCCTCTGTCACACTAGTTTTTGTTCGTTCATGTTTTTCATAATTCACTGAACCAGTGCGGTTAAATCGATCTTTCAATTTTTCAAAAATGTATCTTGTCTAGGTTGTCGCCTATCTGGAAACCGTTCTTGATAAATTCTAGTTGATAGTAATGAATTTTTATTGCATTCCCCCAATATCCAGATCATATCTACCATTTCATCAGTAGTAAAATTCATTATTGCTAATTTAAATTGAATCAATTACTGAATTACTAAATAATAATTGTTGCTAATTTACGGTGTACCCCAATACTGAATTAATAAATATTAATGTCAAACTGTCAGTTTCTGACAAATCAATCATGACCAACTCACAATAATTATTGGTAAACGTTAAAATATCTACCAGATTAATACTTTGATGGAAAAATAAAAATATTATAGTTTATTCGTCTTCCGGGTTTGGACCGTGTCATTTGTGAGTGACCCAAAAGTGGGTTCATCTCGACGTTTCGCTACAATTGTATGTTAGCTTCTTCAGGAGATCAAAGAAAAAGAAAAAAGAAAACAAAGAATAACAGGAAGATGGGTAGTTAGCAACGGTAACTCAGTTACTCAACGCAACCAGAGGCGAATATAACTACCAAGATGGGCATTTGGTCACAGTAACTCAACTACTCAACGCAGCCAGAGGTGAAAACCAAATGCCAGGACAGGGATTCACGTCCAACAGCTCAGAACACTAACGCGTCGAGAGGCGGGGAGTGAATCCGACGATTACTCCGCTACCGCTCTATTTATAGTCGCGGTGCCTGTCGTGTCGGGACGTATCGGCACACTTCGTGGCGCGAACGTCAAGAAGCGCGCGCTGGCCAATCATGTGGCTGCATAGTGGTGGCGGGACCGGACGGTGGCTCTAGACTGAGATTCCAGATGGGAGACAAGTAGTATCCTTCCTCTCGATTGATATTATGGGGATTTTTTCGGATCTCTAGAGATTCGCGGATTTTCCTGGAATAAAAGAAGGGGCTCTTAGAAATAATATGGGTTTTTTCGAACAATATGGAATGACCGGTTTCTTGGCAGTGTTCGGCAACTGCAGAATGGGAGAAAAGACCTGATCGAATGCATCTTTGATGCTCTTGAATCCGAGTTTTGACGGAACGACCAGTTTCGCCAATATACACATGTCCACATGAACAAGGAATAGAATAGACACCACAGGAAGATAGGGGCGGTAATGGGTCCTTAGGAGAGGGTAGATATTGTGAGATTTTCTTGGGTGGTCGAAAAGTAGTCCTGATACCTTCTTTGCGAAGAATTTTGCCAATCCTATCAGTGACATTTCGAATATACGGAAGAAAAGCCACAGGAGTATTACCCGAAGATTCTGAATTTGTTGTCCTAGGGTTGTAAAGGGGGATGTAGATGTCGGTGTGTAATATTTTGAATTGTGGACTTGGAGTAACCATTGGCGACAAGGGTTTTTTGCAGATGGCCAAGTTCTTCTCTAAAGTTGTCGGGTTCAGAAATCGAAATGGCCCGATGGATGAGAGAGTTGATCACAGAATTCTTTTGGGCAGGATGGTGGTGTGATGAAGCATGTAGGTAACGATTCGTGTGAGTCTTTTTTCTATAAACAGAGTGACCCAATCGGCCATTGGGCTTGGAGGTGACTAACACATCGAGAAAGGGAAGGGACCGATTATTTTCTACTTCCATTGTGAATTTTATACTCGGATGTTGTGAGTTAAGATGATCCAGGAAGGAAGAAAGGGTATGTTGACCATGGGGCCAGATGATAAATGTATCATCAACGTAGCGGAACCAGACTTTTGGTTTTAAGGGGTAAGATTCTAGGGCTAAAGACTCAAAGGCTTCCATGAAAATGTCAGCAATGACAGGGGAAAGGGGAGAACCCATTGGTGTTCCAGATATTTGTTTGTAGAAATTGCCTCTAAAAAGAAAAATATGTTGAAAGGAGGCATTTTTCGGCAAGATCTGCCAAAAGACCAAAGTCTTTGGTTTTGGCAGATCTTGCCGAAAATGCCTCCTTTCAACATATTTTCTTTTAGAGGCAATTTCTACAAACAATATCTGGAACACCAATGGGATTGGCCAGCGCGCGCTTCTTGACGTTCGCGCCACGAAGTGTGCCGATACGTCCCGACACGACAGGCACGCGACTATAAATAGAGCGGTAGCGGAGTAATCGTCGGAAATGCCCTAACTGTGGTGGTGAGCATGCGGCTTATTCAGCCAAATGCCCGCTCAGAAGGGAAATTCCTAAAACCCCGCAAGAAACACAACCATAACTACAGACAAACGTGACCCACCTTACGAACTGTCTTCAGACATGAAGGCAGTGATGGAATTTACTTCCCTCATCCTTATAAACCTACTTCCAGATAGGCGTCAGCTTATCCTGGATATCACTAACCGCATCTCCACTCTGATGTTCGGCCACAAGAGTACTCTTGTGGCTCATAACAACAGAGCTTCCATCTCCTTCCTGCCCCTCTAATGGACAGTTCAATAGGTGCTGTTAACTGCCAGGGTGTTCGGAATAGGCGACCCCTTATTAAACATATCCTTCAACATCATAATATCCAAATCCTAGCCCTCACCGACACCCTCTCAAAAACTGATCCAACTTTCCCCGGTTACTGCACGGTACACCGTCCTAAATGCCAAATATCTCGCGGTATTGGCTTCCTTATTAAATACGGTATCCCCTTTTCCCCTCATGTTACACCTATGCACCTTAACCTCAATGATGTTGACTTCCTGGCAGTGGACATACACCTAGACAATAACACGACAATTACAATAGTCTCTTATTACTAAACATCCTCATCAGGACATGTCCGAGATTTTGTTCGATTATGTCTCCAGCCTCAATAAGGCTATTATTCTCGGCGATTTCAACGCCAGACACGTTCAATTTGGCGACACCGCCACAAATAATGCAGGTAACGACTTCTCGGATATGCTCATTAATCTCCCTATTCATCGTATCCGTAATCGTGCGCCGACTTTTGTGGGTCACCAGGGCATGTCGATAGTCGATCATATTGTATGTACGTATGATGTGATCGATCTGTTAGGTGACGAATGCTTTCTCGGTGACTCCATCACGTCGGATCACTTACCTCTACTGGTTAAAGAACAGATATTTACACCCACCCCTCCCGCACCACCCAAAGTAATAAGAGACTATAGACACGCTGACTGGGACCGATACAGAGCCTTTCTGTCAAATAATATTCCTGAGTTAGGCAACTTAGCACACACAGATGATATCGATTTAGGTATCACGGCCATCTCAAATCTGATAAATCAAGCAATTGATATATCAGTCCCTAATAAGGTTATCAACCCTAATAGGCCTCCTTTACCGCAATACATAATCAATAATATCAAACACAAGAGACGACTCCTACGTCAGTTTCAACGCACTCGAAATCCCCTTATCAAAGCAGAATATAACCGCATGTCAGCGGTGATCAAACTACAGGTGAAAGAGATGCAAGTCAGACAATGGCGGGCAGCCACCTCTAGTCTTGATTTCCGTGACGGTGGTAAGTTCTGGCATAAATTCAAGTGCCTAACTAAACAAAAAACCAATAATCCATCTCACATTATTGTGAACAATCAAATCATTAATACACATCAACAAAAGGCCGAAGCCTTTAAAAACCATTTACAAAACACATTAATCACACCTAATAATCCTAGATTTGACCACGCCTTCCGGACTAAGACTGAAAGAGATGTAAACAGACTACTCGGCGCCCCTTTCGATCCTCAGGTGCCGCATGACCATCCCATCATGTCACCTGTGGATCAACAAACTTTCAAAAATTTTTGTCATATCGGCAAATCGAATTCACCGGGTCCTGACAACATTGCCAGGAGCTGCGTGAAACAATTTCCTCCGAGTGTCTACCTCTATTTAACAAATATTGTCAATGCCACTCTCAAACTCTGCTATTTCCCTTCTCAATGGAAAGTAGCAAATACAATTATGCTCCTTAAAAAGGGCAAACCCCGCACAGATCCTAACTCTTATCGGCCGATTTCACTCACAAATGTTTTAGCAAAAGTCTTTGAGAGGATCCTAAAAGAAAGACTCATTGACTTCACCAACGAACACAACATCATTCCCTCTTTTCAATTCGGCTTTAGAGAAGGGTGCTCTACTAATACGGCATTGACTGAGATTGTCACACACATCACTCAAAGTCTGAACGACAGCAAACTCGCATTAGGTATCTTCCTCGATGTTCAAAAAGCCTTCGATCAAGTCTGGCATGTGGGACTGATCAAGAAACTATTGAACATTGGACTACCAATTCCTTTCGTCAGACTAATCCAATCATACGTCTCTGATCGTCTGGTCCGTGTTAAGGAACGTGGTCATTTCTCCGATTTCTTTACTCCAACAGCCGGAGTACCTCAAGGCTCCGTACTGGCACCCATACTTTACATAATATACAACAGCGACTTCCCCAATACTACTCGTAACAGAACCACCACTCTACTTTACGCAGATGATACTGCTCTGGTTACTACAGCAACGAACGTTGATTCTGTTCTCAGGAATGCTCAAAATCACCTTAGACTAGTCGAAAACTGGTGCAGGCGATGGAGAGTGTCCCTGAATCCGAACAAAACTCAAACGATTCTTTTCAGACACCCTAAACACAGCGTACGCGCGGCCTCCTTTAACGAAAGAAACTATCTCACGCTGTGGGGAGATCAACTCCAACTCCGTGATCAGGTCGAATACCTCGGTGTGAAGTTTACACAAACTTTGAACTGGAGGGCCGACTTGAGCTCAGCCTGTGCTAAGGCTAGGAGCAGATTGAGTCTCCTCAATAGTTTGAGATGTAATTTCGGGGCCACGCACTCTAGAACATTAATTTTCACATACAAAACTTTTATTAGACCTATTTTTGAATACCGATCAAACATTTATAATACAATACCAAAACCAGTCAAAGAAAACCTATTAAGCCTAGAGCGGAGGATTCTGCGTAGAGTGAATGGCAAACGAAACGACTACCCTTCAGCCCTCATTCATCAACTATCTAATATCCAGCCCATAAATGAGAGACTACACTCTCTGAGCAGAAGTTATACTACACGCACTATCCGGAGCCAAAACCTCAGAGCTCAACGCATCCTAAAAACTGTCTGCTCTTCCCACGGCAATGTATTCACCAGACATCCTAAACCCAAAATCCCACACCTACCCGCAATTCTACTGGAACTCGCCAGTAACGAACTCCCTGATGAATACATTGACATACAGGAGGCAACTCCCCTCTATTTTCGTCGTATTCCAAGCTAAATTGCTCACTTCGAGCTTGCCTAGACAGGGGGGGATCGGTTTTCTGCGGTTTCCCGATCCCATTTGCAAATGATACCTGTCTATTTTGAGGATACAGCCGCAGCTGCCCTCACGCGTCGCGATAACACATTTAACACATTTACTATTTAACATATTAATGCATGTATTTGTACATATATTAATATTGCATTCTGTA
The DNA here is from genome assembly GCA_918026665.1 of Diabrotica balteata. Lineage (NCBI taxonomy): Eukaryota > Metazoa > Arthropoda > Insecta > Coleoptera > Chrysomelidae > Diabrotica > Diabrotica balteata. The sequence continues at coordinate 145,523,973 of OU898282.1, forward strand.
CATATATTAATTTAACATTCACTAACTTTCACTAATATATTTTTTAGAAAACAATTCTGAAAAGAACCGACCACTACCTTTCTCCGCTGATTGCCCTGGCTGCACCCACCAGTAGACCACGAAGCAAAGAACCAGAAGCCAAACACCAACAACCCAAGAACCACATCCTGAAGAGGCAAAAGCCTATAACAGGATGCCAAAACCCAAAACAAAGATACCATACCAAGAAACACAGAGAACCAACGCAACAATGAAGTGTGTAATCGTCGGATTCACTCCCCGCCTCTCGACGCGTTAGTGTTCTGAGCTGTTGGACGTGAATCCCTGTCCTGGCATTTGGTTTTCACCTCTGGCTGCGTTGAGTAGTTGAGTTACTGTGACCAAATGCCCATCTTGGTAGTTAGTATTCGCCTCTGGTTGCGTTGAGTAACTGAGTTACCGTTGCTAACTACCCATCTTCCTGTTCTTCTTTGTTTTCTTTTTTCTTTTTCTTTGTTCTCCTGAAGAAGCTACATACAATTGTAGCGAAACGTCGAGATGAACCCACTTTTGGGTCACTCACAAATGACACGTTCCAAACCCGGAAGACGAATAAACTATAATTCTGACTCTGGCCGTGGGAAGCCTACGATTTCAAATAAAAATATCTTTAAAACTAATAACTTTAGGTATAGGGAGTACTTCATAAAATATGAAGTACGATATTAGTTTCTTTTCGATAGTGATATAAATACAGGGTGTTCTATTTAAAATTACCAAGAAAATAATGTACTTGCATTTTGACTTACCCTGTATTTGATTTAACGAATATTATGAAAATGAATATGTTTTATAGTTATCAATAATTTTTAAAAAACTATGGTTGCAATAGATCAATGTTCCTACAATCCTTTTTAATTATACAGGGAGTTAAACTTGATACGATTTTCAGGTAATATTGGTTATAACTTTTTAAATACCCAGTATAACATAATAAAACTTTACATTGTTGTAATGTGGAAGTGAAGCAGATTTCATAAATATACGGGGTGTTTCATTTAAAAAAACATAAGTTTGGTTTGCCACCATCTTATGGAACACCCTGTAGGATTGTAACTAATTTTAAAATATGGAGTTTAAAGCTGCCTACAATTTTTCTTAATAACTTTTTTTTGTATTTTTACTATAACAGATCTATGAGCTTCCTCACACTAATCAATCAAACTGTATACATATATAATATATTATATATATATATATTATATATATATATATATATATATATATATATATATATATATATATATATAGATACTGTATTGTAACACATATGTCCATTTCAGCTCCATATTTTCCAAGATGTAGAAGAAATGAACCAAATATGGAGAAATGTCTTATTAAAGCTACGGAACAAGTTAGATCGTTCGTAGCAGAAGGAATTAAAGATTTAATACCAGCAACCAAAAGTATTGTTATCCCATTTGTAACATTGGAACAACGTGGGAATAGAGCCTTAAATTTTAAAGTTAAAATAACAAATTTGACGATACTTGGCGTAGATAACTATAAGTTTAAGAGATATACGTAAGTATGTATCGATTTATTGACGGATTGTTGAGTCTTTTGTAATCCGCATATCTAATGTTGTTAAGGGGAACTAAGTTTACCTTTATTTCAGCTGTTTCAGTCTCAAGCGCTTTTTTAGAATCTCTTTCGAATAGGCATTAAAAAGAATTGGCGGCAATACACCTCCATGTCTAATTTCGATAATTCGATATGATCCTGAGGTGATTGTAGTCTATTTATATAGTCAATAGAACTCGCAAATATATCTTGATATTCATGCATTCCTAGGTTTTTACAAAACCCAAATTGTGTATTATTAGTGTCTATGTCCATTTTATGATATATTCGGTAATATCCCAACTTTAGCAACGGGTGCTAAAGTTGGGATATTAAGCTAATGGTGCGCTAATTGCCGTATTTCGATAGAAAGCATGTTAGGTCAGGGCTTTTCCCGTTCTTCATTGTTTTTAATGCTTGTAATATTTCTTGTTTTATAATATCTGGACTTATTTCTTCTAAAGTAAGTTAGGTGTTCCTTTATCATCGAACAGTTCGCTTCAGTCTTCAGTTCTCAGGTATGTTCGGTTTTTCCTTCTTATTATGTCGGTACATTATTCGTCAAAATAGTGCTCTTTTTGTGTTGCCTTAACTATCTCAAGTACATCATCAGCTGTTTCTTTATGTATGATATTTTTATTGTTCTAAATCTATTTGATTTGAATTAACCACAAGATTCAGATTAACTCTGAACCTGAGTCGAGTTTTTTGCCTCATTGGTAGAATTGTTACGTACTATATTTGATTAACATTGTTTTCTTCCGATCACTTCCATGTTTTGTATGCTTTTTTCTGTTTACTAGGTATTAGGGATAAGCCTATGTTGATCATTCTATTTCTTTAGTTTTGGTTATATAAAATTAACAAGGAATAATAATATAAAAAATGCTACATTTTTTAGTCTAAGCGTGCGGTTTTCAGGGACGCAATGTTATTTTTTTTATAATTTTATTCGTCTCCGGGTTTGGACCGTGTCATTTGTGAGTGACCCAAAAGTGGGTTCATCTCGACGTTTCGCTACAATTGTATGTAGCTTCTTCAGGAGAACAAAGAAAAGAAAAAGAAAATAAAAGACAGGAACATGGGTAGTTAGCAACGGTAACTCAGTTACTCAACGCAACCAGAGGCGAATACTAACTACCAAGATGGGCATTTGGTCACAATAACTCAACTACTCAACGCAGCCAGAGGTGAAAACCAAATGCCAGGACAGGGATTCACGTCCAACAGCTCAGAACACTAACGCGTCGAGAGGCGGGGAGTGAGTCCGACGATTTCTCCGCTACCTCTCTATTTATAGTCGCGGTGACCTGTCGTGTCGGGACGTATCGGCACACTCCGTGGCGCGAACGTCAAGAAGCGCGCGCTGGCCAATCATGTGGCTGCATCGTGGTAGCAAGCCAGGACGGAGGCTGTAGACTGAGATTCCAGATGGGAGACAAGTAGTATCTCAGTCTACAGCCTCCGTCCGGGCTCGCTACCACGATGCAACCACATGATTGGCCAGCGCGCGCTTCTTGACGTTCGCGCCACGGAGTTTGCCGATACGTCCCGACACGACAGGTCACCGCGACTATAAATAGAGCGGTAGCGGAGTAATCGTCGGATTCACTCCCCGCCTCTCGACGCGTTAGTGTTCTGAGCTGTTGGACGTGAATTCCTGTCTTGGCATTTGGTTTTCACCTCTGGCTGCGGTTGAGTAGTTGAGTTACTGTGACCAAATGCTCATCTTGGTAGTTAGTATTCGCCTCTGGTTGCGTTGAGTAACTGAGTTACCGTTGCTAATCTACCCATCTTCCTGTCTTTTGTTTTCTTTTTCTTTTTCTTTGTTCTCCTGAAGAAGCTACATACAATTGTAGCGAAACGTCGAGATGAACCCACTTTTGGGTCACTCACAAATGACACGGTCCAAACCCGGAAGACGAATAAACTATAATTCTGACTCTGGCCGTGGAAGCCTACGATCTCATTTATTTTTTTTATTTGTTAGAACAGTTAGTATAAGCTTAAATTCAAGTTTGTGCGGCGCTACCATTGTCCTCTGCCGGCATCTTGCAAAAAGGGGTGCAAATAGTTTTCGCGCTGTATCTCTTAATCTACAGCCCTAATGAAATTTTTTATTATTGACTATAGGCTATGACGGCAATAACTTTATTTGTATTATTTTTTATCGTTAAACGGAAAATAAAAAAGTTTTAAACAAAAATAAGAGTACCCCTGGGGGCCAAGGGTAGCGACTCCACAAACTTAAACTTATTGTTAAATCGTTATTATTGTTAAAAAATTATTGTATTAATGTATATTATTGTTAAAAAAATAGAATCGCGTCTCTGAAAACGAAACCCCAAATGTAACTTTTCAATAAAGTTCACATGGCAACTCCATGGAAACGAGGCAAATTAAAAATATATATACACAGTATTGACTTAAGTTTATTTGTTTTAGATTCGATCCTAAAGAACTAACATCTTACGCAGTTGTAGATTTGCCACATATTTACCTCGAAGGAGAATTTGATTTGGTTGGAAATTTATTTTTTGCCAACGTTAAAGGAGCTGGTAACTTATACGGAAACATAAGTAAGCTGTTTTAACTACTTAATATTACTCACTAAAACGCAATAGAAGTATTTTCTCTTTAATCATGCATTTGGCCATCTACTTATTATCATTTTGTGCAAGATTTTTTTGTTGCTCTTCTTTATTTTTAACTACATGAAAACTGAACTACTTTAAAAATATGTGTATATAATTTTAGCCGATTCCCAAATCAGTACCAACTTTACGATGAGAATTGTTAAAAGAAAGGGCATTGAATATTTAGAAAATACTAAAGTTGAAGCAAAGGTACACGTTGGCACTATTGCCGGTTACAGTTTTGATGGAGTATTCAAGGAAAATAAGGATATAGGTTAGTTTATCAAATTTATGCCATTTATTTACGATCTTAATTTATATTATAGTTATAATAAAAAACCGTCTTATAATTGTTTCTCTTTATGGGTGCTTTTATTCAATTTTACTCATTAACTGTAATGCCACTTTTTCAATCTATGTATTTTTTGTTTTAGATTTACTAACAAGTACAGTACTCAAAAATAATTTACGATCCTTGATTGACGAAACAGCTCCAGTAATAGAACCAGCCCTTGCTACTTACTTGGAGAAAGGAATGTTGAAACCCATGGAAACGATTCCCTATAATAATATATTTCCAAAATAAAATGTATAGATTATGAAATAGATGTATATAAAATAGTATTGTCTATTTTTCTATAGCCTTATATTTCTTATTTAAGTTTTTTTGAAGTTTTAAAATTGGTTAATTAAATAAATCCATATGTAAAAAATAATTCGTAGTAAAAAAGACATTCGAAAATTAAAAAAAAAACGAAACCTCTTCAATTAATTTATTTTAATTGGTTCTGAATCATAGCATCTTAACTGGATTATTGGATATCCTTGAATATTCTTATTTATTAGTAGGAATTCAAGTTGTTCTATTATCTCTTGATAATCTGCAGCTCCATTTTTAATCCATCAGTGAGACTTCAACTAAAATGGTCAAACATTGTTCATTGACGTCAATACTGGCTAATACTGCTGCAAAAGAAGCAGTTACAACCAAATCAGACATCAAATCAAACCACTTTTCAGGTCCCAAATCAAAACGTCCTGGGAAAACCAATGGAAGAATTCAAATTACACAAAATACAACCTACCATCAAAACTTTTTAGCTACCTAACTTAAGTAGAAGAGAGACTTAGTTCGCAGACTAAGAATTGGTCACACACGGCTAGCACAGGGACACCTGAAGGCTTCGGAGAAATCATCTTTTTGTAAAAAGTGTAGTGAATCATTAAGAGTTCAACATATTCTTATACAGTGTGTCAAGTACAAGAAGAACAAAACATACTCTATACAAGGTCTTACAAATGTGATGCTCTGCCAATTAGAACTTGTTCAGAATCTACTAGATTTCTTGTAGTATCAGAATGATCTCGAAAATTTAGAGTTTTCTTGTTTATTACTTTCTCCTTTATACTTCTCTTTATTGTAAATTATACCTAATGTAATGTAAAATGTATAGTAGCAAAATTAACCCATTCTCAATAATCTTGTAGTTGCGACACAATAAACTAAGTGATTTGAAAGATTTCCATCCTTTTCCTCACTTGCGTAAACCTTTTACTGCGTATACCTTTTATTATTCATGGACTTTTTGCATTATAGCAATTTCATGCTCGCAATAGTCAAATTCTTCGTTGCCTTCAATGCAAATGTGGAAAAGTATCCATACAAAGCTAATTCGTCTAGAGTTTTCTTGGGTCTGCAAGATGTTATGCATGAGAAGTTTCTTAAAGAGACCTTTGGAATAGGATATGTTTTAGGATTTAAAGACCACTTATGAAGTAACTCCTATGAAGGATTATTATTAGAATTTAGAACTTAGATTAGAACTTGGTAACACAACTTGGAATGCCATTAGAATTGTAAAGCTGTGGAAAAACGTGAGAAGCCCTGTTCGTCATAATATTACTTCTGCAAAGGTGTATAGGATAGTAATCTGCCAGTGTAAATGTGTTTTTTGTATTCAATGTATGCTCAGAGAAAATATCCCAGGAAGAACTACGGGAATAAAAGTAAATGATCGCCTAATCAGTAATATACGATTCTCAGACGACACTATTCTAATAGCGAAATTTCTTGAGAATTTACAGATGTATGGTTGACAGGGTGGTAAAGTCAGTGATGAGAATGGATTGTCAATAAACACAAAAAATGCACAGTTTATGGTGATTATAAAAGCCCAACAAAATAGTTCCACACATGGTACAAAAAGAAAGAATAAAATGGAATAAATATATTGATAGAATGGCACAAAATAGAATACTAAGAATATCTCGAGACAAATCGCCAATAGGTCGAAGAAGCATTGTACGATCTAAAAAACGATGGCATGAATGTTTTGGAAGTTTTTTACTGCTAGCTATACCAACTGCCTAAGGAAGTTTTGTAGAAAGCTTTGGAAAACTGTTGAAGTTAAATTGATATTTTTATCTTGAATAGAAACAACCAAGTAATATTTCACATAAACATTGTTCCACAATTTGGATTACGTCATTAGTGGCAAAAAGAGATTAGAACTATTAATTGGGACTTGGAAAGTCCCATTTTCTTCCTGCTGTTCTTAAGAGTAGCGATTGTTGGCTCTGTTACGAAACGATCTGATTTCTAAAAAGTTCTGAATAAAATAAAGCCAATTTCCACGAATGTTCTATAACTTTTTTAAAATATCTTTAATAAAGTCAAACGCGCAATATTGTTTTCCTGCTAACGATTGATGATTATCACTTTCCAAGTTAATATGTTATTTATGCCAGATCAGTTCTTTCAAGAACTATTTTGTTCATTTGTAAGTAAATAAATTACAATTTTCTAAATGACTGATAAACTTATGTCAAACTATTTTTTATTACTAGCTTAACAATTTAGTATAATTTCTAATGTTTAAAAATATTAGATATCTTGTTTATCAGTCCTGGTCCTTGTTGTCTCTTAGCATAGGGTCGTTCCTTATTCGTTTCGAAGTAGAAATTTCCTTTCAGTGTAGTAGTGAGGTCTCCCAACGGTACTTTGTAGTTTTCATCACACTTTTTAAATAATAAAGTGTATTGAGTACATTTTGTTGCGAGGAAATCACCGGGATTGAGAATGGCTTCAGTGAAGTATTCGTGGGATCTCTGGTGATCACAAGTAACTGAAAAAAAAATAAATCAATCTCAATAGTACCAATCTCATAGCAGCTAATAATTAACTCATTATTACTTATTTCTGCCACTTGAGATCTTTTTATAACAATACTATTAAATAAACGGATGAAACAAAATGACGCAGTAAAAAATCGCCCCTGGATTCGCCCGGGAAAAAACCCCTAGAACAAGTTCCTTGATAACATCGATGAAGACATGAGAAATATGGGAATACGTGCTTGGCGGAAAAAGGCGATGGATAGAGGCGACTGGAAGAGAAATTCTTGGAAGAGGCTAGCACCCATGTAAGGTTGTAAAGCCAGAATGATGATAATGATGATGATGTTTGTATTTAAAAAAAAATTGTGACTTTAATTAGTTGTAAGTTTATGTTCTTATTTTATACACACCTGGATCAGCGACGCTGGTAATATCAAGTAAATCGATTCTCTGGCATCCAGGTTGCCATTTTCCCCCATTTGGGAAGAAGTCAATAGTACCACAGGGATTGTCAAATCCGAATCTTCCTCCATCAGAATGAATAACCTCTACGACCTCTGCATCTGTAGGATTCAGCCTTTTATCTCTGCAAACAGTATATAAAATATATTAAAAAATTAATTCTAACCTCAAATACTCTCTTTTTCTCCCTATTTCTCTCTCTTTCCCCTCTCTCTTCTCTCTCTCTCTAGCACTACAACCTGGAGTGAATCTTCGCTGCTTTAACAATCTGCCTCCACTTGCAACGGTACATGATTAGTTCCTCTGCTTGTTCAATATCAAGAGCGTGTTGATCTGCTGCAATATTATCTTGGTATTCTTAGCGATCGTTTTCCATTCGGATTCTCTTCAATGACCAGCTTTACGACATGCTCATCTTGTCTCTTAACATGGTCCTTTCTGTCTTAATTATTTTTACTATATCTTTCTCGTTATATAATTTTTCCAATTCTCTGTTAGTTCTCACTCTCTATTACTATATAAATTATTTTATTCTATTCGATATGGTCAGTAGCTCAGTACAGCGATTATAGCAATTTTACAACTTTTAATGCTGTTAATTTTATTCACGAGTCATCTTTTCAGATATAGAAACTGATAATAATCAAAGGGGGACAAATCAGGTAATAAAGCTGGAGGAAAAAGCAATTGGGGAAAAAGCTCATGAAATTGTCAAAACGCTCTTGTGAGACGGTTGGTGCATTGCCGATGCAATTTTTTTATTTGGGTCTAACCAATCTTATTCGATTTTTTTCCTTCGTATTTTTGTCATTTTCTTTGCTTTTCTGTGTATAGTTTCTCGCATAATTTTTGTTAACATTTTTCTTTAATCTATAATTGGTTGACTTTATTCAGTATTGGAATGGTATTGGTTTCTTTATTTTTTAAGATTGAGAAAATATCAATAATTGCTAGAGACAAAAACAATTGAGTACATATACAAACGACTCAAAAATCTATTAAGAAAATATGGAAAGTATATATTCATAATTGGATTCAAAGTCTGTAAACCAGTCTCATATGGAACAAGTAAATCTAAATAAAAAAGCTATGTTAACTTACTTTGGTCTAATACTGAACAGGGGACCAGCAGGATCAAGACCAATAATTCTTGGTAAAATTTTACCTACTGATTGTAGTTTTTTTCCTGCAAATCCGCAAGCTTGTCCTCCGAGTGAATGACCCACCAGAAGGAATTTCTTAATATCAACGTTATGCTTATTTATCAGGTCAAGAATCATATCCGCCATGAAATTTCCTAAAATTTATATTATGTTTAGTTGACGTATAAAAATTACGATGTTGATATTAACAAATCTTAAAACAGTAACAAAAGAATGGAGTTGTTTTTGTCTGATATTTCATTTTTTTTTAATATTATCTTGGAAATAAACTCCGACTAGAAATGAAATTTGTAATTTATTTGTAGAATAAATTTGGAATCAAAAATTAAAGGTTTTATTTCTGAAATCTATAAGATAAAATATCTGGAATAAAATGAAAAACTTTACTTAATTAAGTTTTCAAAAAGATTTTGAAAATTGAACTTTAATTTTAAAAAGTCACATTCCTAATTATTAGGCAACCAACGAGTAAACATCTCTTTATCGTAGATATTTCTGTTATTTATGTGTTTACGACTTAGTGTTATTGTTTTTCGATTTGCTAATATTAAACTCTGGTCAACTAGATAGTTCGATTATACAAAGGCTTAACCTTATACCAACTTCACTGTTATTTCCCCTATTACTTTATCATAGGCTCTTACAAGAAGGCCTATTACATTAATACAATTATTAAAAGTGCTGTGGTTTTGACTTTAAAGGTTAAATTAGTGCTTAATAATAATATTAGTTTTTTTAATATTAGTGCTTTATAAACTAAGCAATTAATTTGCTCAAAATTATCGTTTTCATCCAATCTGATTTTCCTTCGCAAATTTTCCTTGATGAAGGACGGTCATTAATCACAGCCCAGTTAATCGGTCCTCTCCTATTGTACTTCTGAGGCACGCCTTTCTCCTTCGAAAGGTACTGAAAGATCGTTCAACAGTAGCCGTAGTAGATGGAACTCACGTAAAATGAGAAGTGTTTGCCTTGTTGCAGAGAAAAAAAATGAGCTTCCTCCAAAAGTGCAACACTTCAATATCCTTTAACTCCTGACGTCATTGGCTGTCGTCTGTGTATTCTTGTAGAGACTACCAGAGACCTCTCCCTGTTTTGAATCCAATAATTGTAAAGGAGGTACGATAATTCCTATCGACAATAAAATAACGATAAACGATTTCCAAACAATCCGGCAATCCAAAGCAAATAAATTTTGTATTGAATGGTCTTGTACTGTAGTATATTGTATGATCTATTATCTATTCTATATTCTTACAGTGTTTATTTACAGTATAAAATTATAATAGTATTTCTACAAGTGGTCATCGTAGCCGATCATATTAAGCTTGAATAAAAAAAATTAAAAGTGTGTATGAAAGGCTGATCGTGCGAATTTCTGAAATCAGCGATTTTATATCGTACAAGAATTCTGTTAACCTTGTAATGCATATTAAGTATCGTTCAAATAATGCATAATGGAATACTGTCATATTTGTTGAGGAATCTAGTTCATGCCTTGTTTTTCTTTGTAAATCAATATGATTTTATTTATGGATAAAAAATCATTTGTAGTACTCTTTCTGTATTAATTTGATTTAAATTGTCTGTCTTTCGTTTAAATTTTTTTGATGTTGCTGATTGCTCATATAGGTCCGTACGTTTTGTTTCATATAGGTTCACTAATCTGTGCACTTGGCCTACTGACGACAGAATTATTCTAATTAATTTTATGTATTTATTAATTTTGAACCAAAGGGTAATTAGGTTTACAAATTATAATGTAAACGTTTAGGAAGGGGAATGGCCCGAAAATAGACACCGGTTTTTTATGATTTTCCGAATGCGATTTTCCCAGGCCAAGCCTGTTTCTGTTTTATTTAATTTTCCTGTTATGAAGGCAGCGAAAAACTCTCGGGTGACACCATAGATGGCACTGCCAGAAATACAATTACTTTTTATGTTGGCTGAAAATTGTTGTTTGCGTTGCCTGTCGATGTATGTATGTACTACAAAATTATGTGATTTATATTCTGAGCGTTATTTGTGGTATTTTTATTTCTACGTACATTTTCATTTATTCGAAGCACAACTTTTTTTCAGTAACTTTTAATTTAGAATTTATTTAAACACTTTCTTTATAGTATTTAAATGTACATTTTTAAAATAATTCTTAAAACTTTAGTACTTATAATTCAACTTATACTAAAACAATTAAACATGTACTTGTTACTTGAATTCAATTATAGAGGGAGTTTACGCCAATTTAAGAGCAACTAATACATAGGCAACATTATATACAATAATAGTGCTTGGATTTAAATAGTTTCCTATATGTACATATAATGTAACGTGCTCTAAGTCATAGTTTACAAGTAATATTTCACTTATTGAAGAAGATATTAAACTAAATCAATAATATTCGATTTCGTGTTTATTTTAAATACAGCGAAAATATTTTGTGTTAAAACAATTTTTATGTGTTAAGAGCCAAAAAAATCCAAAGCCAAAGTTTTAGTGTTAGTTTTTTTAACTGAAAACAGTTAAAAAACTAACACTAAAACAACTGTTAAGAATAGAAATGACAAAACAAAACTTAAACAATAAATCAATACAAGCGATCTGATAAATGAATAAATCACTGACTACTCGCTGGTGAAATGTATAAAAAGAATAAATAGACAAACTCAATACATTTCGCTAATTCGTCAGAGATTTGACTTCCAAAAATCATACGAACAAGCTGAATTTTGCTGAATGTTCCCCATGCTCCCATAATCCGAGAGGTGTGGAAAACCAACCGCATTCCAGCGGGCTGAAAGCGGGATAACATTATTAAGCTTCCAAAATAGGGCAACCGCACACTGTGCAAAAATTGGAGAGGAATAACCTTGCTTAACCGTTAAAATTAAATTCAAACCGTTACTACACTTGAAAATAGGTATAAAACTAAATTTCAGTTGTTCACCCAAAAACGGGCAATCTTGAACTAAAAATAGTCCGAATCTTTCTGCGAAATTTACCTGATAATAGGTAAATAGACTCTGATTGCGTATTTGTTGGCTTCATATGGTGCCCGTAGGCGTTAATAAGTTAAGTAAAATCATACCAAGCCAATATTACCAATTATCTTAAAAATTACTTGAGAATATACTGCTCCCTCTTTCTAGTTCCATTCCCCTTGTGGAGTAGTAGGCGCCTATGCGTTTCTTGGCCAAAAGTGTAAGATTGCTGACTGACCGAGTGAGAGAATCTTCTTTCTTATTTTATTCTCTGGATAAACTGTACATTTTTTCGTGTTCTCTCGATGTAATTCTTTTCCAGCTGTTATCAGGTGTTCCTCTCTTTCTTTTCCCTCTGGTTGATTTTTTCCTTGACTATAGTAGATAATGTCTATGCTAGTTAGTTTGGTCTAAATCACAGTTTTGTATTATTTATTCTGTTGGGTGAGAATACACTGCTAATAAGAAGAACAATTTAAAAAATCAATGTATCTTAGGAAGTATCGTTAATAAAATATCAAAAAAATTTAAGAAATAAAAATCCATACCAACATCGTAAGTATTGATAGAAGATATTGAATAAGGCTGTGATGCCGGTCCACTCCAATCAATTGTGATCACAGAACTGTTCGGGTAAATAGTCAGAAAAGCATTTTTCATATCCAGAACCCAATCCACAGTCGCAGAACTAGCCCATCCGTGTAAAATAAATACTATCTTCTCTTTGGCGTACTTAACATCTTCCAGATTTGAAGAATCCAATAAGGTTCCATTTTCCAAATGCTTTTTGTCAAAGTGGGTAAAGGTTAATTTGTCGATGGTGACATGGGTACCAGTGAGTTGTTTTGCTTCTACTGCTAGTCCTTTGTAGATTTGGAAAAAGTCTTTCTTTAGCGTGTTGGGAATGTTGCAAGTAATACCTGAAATCACAATATTGTTATTTATTAACAAAACAGTGTAATCAACTATCTGTATTTTGCACCCTTCATCTAATATTTATTTCATTGCGTGTGACTGGCTTCCACACCATGTAAAATTTTAGAGCACAGAAACCCCAACAGACGACCATGGCCCATTATTTATCTTATCGCAATATGAAATAAGATACATAAATATAAATTCTCCAATTTTAATCTGGCTTCATTTTGGTAGTATAAATTAATTACATGTAACAGCCTTTATCAAAATTTGTAAGTATAATGGCAATTGAAGATCAAGACCTTTGACAAATCGATGTGATTAAACGAAATATTTCATTGAAGAATAATTAAATAGTTTTGTTAAGACACATATGTAAACATCATTGGTAATCTTATTAATAATCAAATATGAATATAGAAACTTATAATACTTTTACATTATAAGTTTCAATCAAGAATATCCTGTAGTTTTCAGAAGATATTCATTCAATTAAATGTGTTCACTACGTAATAACTTATCAACTTTTTAATCAAGAAGTTTCATGGATGTTAACTTATCTGCAATATTTTTTGTCACGTTTGTAACTGAAAATGATTTTTTTTTTTGTAATATTGTATAAGATATGGGTCCGGAACAATTTGGCTTCCGAAATGGTATGGGAACTCAAGAAGCTTTGTTCAGTTTCATTGTTCTCATGCAAAAGTGCCGGGATCAACAAAAATATGTCTACTTGTGCTTCATAGATTATGAAAAGGCTTTTGACAAAGTCAAACACGATCAGCTAATAGAATGTTTGCAAAAAAAGAACCTGGAACCAAACGACATTAATACAATACGTGAACCTACTTTAACCAAAAACGCCTCTGTCAGAACTTAAATGGGTGATACTGAAATCATAAACATCCAAAGAGGAGTTGGCAAAGGTTGTATACTATCACTATTATTATTCAACTTGTACTTAGAGGGACATCTTTGCACATGTTCTGGATGAAGCACAAGAAGGAATAAAAAGTCAATGGAAAAATCGTGAACAATATCAGGTATGCGCCGATGATACAGTACTGATTGCTCGCAGTGAAGAAGAACTACAAATTCTGTTAACCAAAGTAGTGCGAGAAGGAGAAACTATACTGCCTTTATAACAAATGGTAATTTGAAAAAACCACACACCAGTTATAAACATACTAGTCAACAACAATCAATTGAACAAGTGACAAAGTTTAAGTATCTAGACTGTTGGATACAGGAAACCTCTAGACCAAGAACAAGAGATTAAATGTAGAATAGAACAGGCAAGAAACACCTTCTTAAGATGTGACAGTTACTCACTACCCGTAATCTTTATTTGTCCATACGATACCGCATGATAAAGTGTTATGTTTATAGTGTACTATTTACATGGCGTGGAAGCTTGGACGTTAACGGTCAGCTCGTTACGACGTTTAGAGAGCTTTGAGATGTGGGTATTTCGTATGCTGAAAATTCCATGCACCGACCGCGTTAGAATTCCATGCACAGACCACAATTATTGATTATGATAAAAATTACATTTGACGTTTGGATTTGTATTCCAGAAATTGTTTTTAAAAACAGATTATTTTAAAACTTGTGCGAAAAGTATAACAAAATTTTCGGTTGACTTTCTTGACTTCAATCTTGTAGGCAATAGCCTGCTTTGGTTATAAAAAATCTGAGTAATGATGTTTGTGCTGTCTAGCCCAGGCTGTGGGTGAAAAAAAGGGTGATTTTACACTGTAATCCAGGAATTTATGTAACGAGGTCTAGGTGATAAAGAGCAACCATCAAGAGCAATCCCCCAGTTCATTCAACAAAAAATTTTTGGTTATTGTTTCTTTATAAGCGTTTTTAAGTACAAAATACGTATTTTTTTAGTTTTTTTCATTTTTTGCCTAAAGTAGGTAAGTGTTTGTAATGGGTAATTTCTGTATAGATTATAAAAGTCCTCTAAAAGACCTTTAATTTGAGCCATTATACGTTTAATTTAATTTATTTGTTATTGCAAAAATGAAGAATGAAGGTCAAAATTAATAGTTATTTATTGTACAAGACGATAAAATTGTACTTTATCTTCGAAAGCGTTTTTTAGCGTCGAGACGTGAGTCGAGACGCTAATTATGCTCGAGAAGATAATGCGAATTTTATCGTCGTGTGCAATACAACATTTTTTTCTATAGCAAGACTTCAAGTTCAGGTAAAAAATAGAATTTCAGAGAAAATTGTAATTTTTAGCACAAAAAAAATTTGGAGCATCACACTTTACAAGTTGTGATGCTCCAAAAATAGATATTTCTAATAACATTAATTGTAAAATCTCAGTTGATTTGCCTTTGAATTTGTAAATTTTATTGAATAAAAAAAGTTAAAATATTTTTCTACTCTTGCTGTTAAAGTGTCACTTTATCTACCCTTGCGGATTAAAGTGATACTTTATCTACTCAAAACAAATGTTATAGCAACACTTTAACATTAGCTATGGAAAAAAAATGTTATATTTATTGCAAAATGGCTTTTTTTTTCAAATATATTACTATTGTTCTGAGGCTATTTTCTTGTGGCATTTTAAAGTAATTACTATTTAAATAAGAATAAGCCACAATTTAAGGTTAAAATAAGTTTATTGCCGTTTCAATTTCCACTTCGAAAATCGTTATCAAAATACAAACATTAGTAAATTGTTTTAATTTACAGCGTCATGTCTACATAAAGAAAAGAAGTAGAGCAAAAAAAAAAGAAAATCAAATTTGGATGTATGGAAACGAAAAGTAGAAGTTGGTTAATTACAAATGCAGACTGTGTTGAGGATATAATAACACGGATTGAAATATCACGTAAGGCATTTATGACATGGAAACCAGGTTTGTGTAATAGAAATCTGTCATTAAATTTTCATAAAATGGTTTTTGAGGTGTTATATTTGGTCGATCCTATTTTATGGTTGCTAGGCATGGACTCTTAAAATCACAACGTTGAACGAATTAAAAATTGTTTAAAATGTGGGTATTACCGCCATGATTCTAAGAATATCATGCGTCTTGTACATTTACAACAAGAGTATTTTGAAGTATTTTCAGAATGATTAATATAGTATTTTGGATACATAATTAGAAGAGAAAGTGGATGGCAAAAGATGGATAGGGCGAAAAAGCTATCTTAGATACTCAATATTAGACAATGGTTTGATTTGTTAGCTAAAGAACTATTTTGCCCATCAGTGGATAGAGAAACATTCTAAGAACTTATAAACATCATGATAGTTAACATTTGATGACAAATAGAGAACTTAAAGAAGAGGAAGTTAATATGAATAGTATCACAAACGTATCAAACATTTGCCAGGGTCGTCCCAAATAGATTAAACAACAAATTTATTGCAAAACAATTAACAGAAAAAGCGAGCACCTCCCACTTCGGTCATTTACTGACAATGAAAAACTCTTCAATAGCATACAACAACGTGAGTACTAAAAATATCTGTTACCGTTTCACATAAATTCAGTATGAATGAAATTGGTGTAATCGCTGATAGAGAAATGACGAGTGAGATAATAATGTCAGTGAAATGTGTACTTAATAAAGTGTTCAATACTATATGTGTGTTCAAATTGGTCGAGTTGAGAATGAAAAGAAATCTATAATCTATTAGGAGACACACCAGAGGTATTCCATCAGACGAGAAAGAGGAGGTGATAGGAGGTGATTTTATTGCATATTACCACATATGAAGGTGAACAAGCATTCTCAACTAAACTATTATTCTTCTTAAGGTGCATCGTCTTGTCAGATGAGATGTTAAATATTCAGGATTAAATAATTCTGTTTTTAGCAGCATTGAAGCATTTCATAGCTGTAGATTCCTGTCCATTGTCGAATATTGTGCAGCCATGACATTTTGTTACGTCTCAGACATCTCCTACCCTCTATCTTCCCTTCGAGTATCAGTTGCTGAAAAGTGTATTTTTCTCCTCGTAATATGTGCCCAAGTATGCAGTCTTCTTACTTTTTACATAACTAAAAAGTTCCCTATCCTGTAAGCCCGCTCTTCTAAGTACTTCCTCATGTCTGAGGACTAAACTATTAAATGACAAAAAACCAAGACGTAAATGAATCTAAGGATTGAATAAGACTGTAAACTCCACAAAACATTAAAAGGCAGAGATTTAGAAATAAGAAGTAAGGTTTATACTGGACAAAAAAGAGAGAAGTTTGAGACTGGCGAGACCTGTGGGTGGTCAAATGAAGTACAAGAAAAAAAGAAGGAAAAGGGAAAACTATATCAACAGTAGCAAGAACATAGATGTTTAAAATTACATGATTGCTAAAAGGAAAGCATAATTAACCCCAGCAAAAGCTAAAGCAGAGGCGTATAAAAGTCTATAGAATCAACTTGATACCAATCAGAGAGGGTAAAGAAGATGTGCTTAGAAAATCGATAGTTGGTAATTCTCCGAACATGTCCGTACCATTAACGTTGTTGGTTTACGATATTATCTGCTATTGTATAGAAAGCTACTGAGAAACTATAGAATCATCTTAACCTACTAAAAAACTGGCTAGGGAAGTGGAAAATCAATACAATTAAGTTTGCAACAGTAATATTTACAACAAAGATGTCGGTCAAAGATACTTCACCGATAAAATTAGATAATAGAATCTATAAAAACAAGACAAATCATCTAGAACATGTTTTTAGTAACTTATAAATTGCAATAAATAAATAAAAAATAAAAATCTAGACTTACCTGCGAAAAGAAAAGCACACAGAAAAACTGTTTTAACTTGTAACCGCATTTTGTGACCACTGATTCCTTCTCATATTACATTAATTAACTCTCAATCTCTTATTAAATAACCTTTTAGCATGTTTGTTTGTACAAATAATCTTTGAAAATGTATTTCTATAAAAACACGCGATAATGGCCAGTCTTATCTTCGAAATGAGAACGCAAAAATTCGTTAATGAAAATGATATATTTGATTTGTAGTGAAGAGAAGTATTAGTCAAGTCAAGTCAAATTTATTGATCACATGCGACATTATACAAAGCACATGTATGAGACAAGTCAAAGTTACAGACATACATATATAAAAATATGATTATTTATATAGTTTTTTAAACATAAAATTTTGGCTTTAAATCCTTCTTGAAAGACAGTTCATGGATCAATTGATTGTGTTCAAATTTCTTTGATATATATCGTACTATTTCTTTCAAAATACGTCAGCTATGTTTTTTTTAAATGTGTTATCTGTTTGTAATTATGTGTTCGTGTGTTTGTAATGTAATTATTTGTTCGTCTATCTCTTTCCAGCTTTTGATATTATTTCTACACTTTTTATGAATATTGATATAGAAGTTTTGGATCTAGAACTTTACATACTCCACTATAGAAATAGATAGATTCTCGGCTTCTTTCTTTTCCTTTTACTTTTTTCTTGGTTTCTATAATAACACATAGATCTTCTTCTGCTTCTTCTTCTTCTTTAAATGTAGACATGACTCTGTCTGTATTTCAATGTGCCTCCAGTAAGTTGTTTTTCCATCGTTGTTGTGGTCTTCCTACTGATCGTCTTTCTGTTGGGGAACCATCTCTTGCCATCTTTACTATTCTGTCTTCCATTTTTTACCCTTCCATTTTTTGCAAGAACAAGCCTGAAACTCAACAACAGATAGCACTGGATAAACTGAAAGACCCAGTGATACAAGCAGAAATAAGCAATGAAATAAACGCACAAATTCAAATATTGACGACAAACATTACCGAAGATCTAACACCAACATGGAATAAGATTACAAGTGCTGTAACAGACATCATGAAAAACAACGATCGGGGTACAAACGAAATAACAAGAGGCAAAAATGGATGACAGAAGAAATACTATTACTAATGGAAGAACGACGAAGACACAAGAATGACCAAGATGGCAGCAATATGTATGAAAACATTAACAGGCAAATAAAAACAAAAATAAGAATAGCAAAAAATGAATGGCTTAAGCAACAATGTATCGATCTAGAACATTTACAACGACAGCACAACGACCGTAATTTGCATAAAAAGCTTAACGAGACTGCTGGAATATACAGAAAACGAAGACCAACTACCATAGTTAATCAGGATAACCAGATAGTGCTGGGTGAAAAGGAGAAAATTGATATAAGGGAAAATTATATCCAGGAGCTCTTCCATGACGAAACACACATGAGTGAAGTTCATACAGACGACCAGCTGAGTGGCTCTTCAATCACCAAAGAGGAGATAGAAAAAGCAATATTAAATTCAAAAAACAATAAGGCACCTGGACCAGATGAGATCCCGTCAGAAATACTTAAATTACTACATGAAAGGGGAATTTCAGCACTACACAAAATATTTAATTTAATTTTTGAAACTGTCTGCTATCCTCAACAGTGGTTACGCTCTACCTTTATTCCCCTGCCCAAGAAAGTCAATGCAAAAAGATGTGAGGATCACAGCCTGATGAGTCACACTTTAAAGATATTCTTAAAAATACTACATCAAAGATTATACAAAAAATGTGAATGGGACATCAGTGATTCCCAGTTTGGGTTTAGGCAAGGTTTAGGAACACGAGAAGCAATAGTAGCAACACAGGTGCTGGTCCAAAATTGTTACGATCAGAGGAAGGATGTGTTCCTATGCTTTTTAGATTATCAAAAAGTGTTTGATCGTGTCCAACACCACAAGTTAATGCAGATTCTCAAGAAAGTTTATATAGACCAAAAAGACATAATGTTCATTGAAAACTTGTACTGGCATCAAACGGCACAGTTAAAAATAGACAATTCTATATCCAAGCCCATACATATAAGAAGAGGCGTTCGACAGGGATGTGTGCTTTCCCCTCTTTTATTTAACATTTATTCGGAAGCCATATTTCAAGAGTCTTTGGAGGATGCAGAGATGGGAATCAAGGTGAATGGAGTATTGATCAACAACATACGATATGCTAATGATGGTGTCTTAATTTGTGACAACAAGTCGATATTCAACAACTTGTCACTATAATCGGAGAATACAGTAAGCGAATGGGATTAGAGATTAATACCAAAAAGACCAAATTCATGAGCATCTCCAGAAACTTGGATGCATTTGAAAACTCCACCATAACACTGAATACTATATCCATTGAAAGAGTGAGTAAATTTAAATACCTGGGATCGTGGCTTTTTGAAGACTGGGCATCGGACAGGGAAGTAAAATGTCGCATTGAGCAAGCTCGACAAGCTTTCGTAAAATTCAAGAAGGTACTGACTTGTTCAGAGTTCGATCTTCAACTGAGACTAAGGTTTACTAAGTGCTACGTATGGTCAGTGCTGCTATATGGCGTAGAGGGCTGGACACTCAAAACGAGGGATATAAACAGATTAGAAGCTTTCGAAATGTGGCTTTATCGCCGTATCCTAAAAATACCATGGACAGCGAAAATCACAAATATAGATGTCCTTAAAAGAATAAACCAAAAACGCCAACTTTTCGAAACCATCAAGAAAAGGAAAACGGCGTATCTAGGTCACATCATGCGAAATGAAAAATACCAGTTCCTCCAACTTATAATCGAGGGTAAAATTGAAGGCAAGAGAGGAATGGGACGCAAGAAAATGTCCTGGCTCCGAAACATAGGGCAATGACAGGGATTAACGACATACAATCTCTGATACATATTGCAAGAAATAGAGAATTAATGGAAAATGTAATCGCTAACATCCATTAGTGGATTTGCATCTGAAGAAGAAGATTTTTTACCCAATCCTTGACGTTCTCCACCTTGCATCCATATCATATATCTGGACTAGCTCTGCCTCAAGAGTTTTCATTCTCTTCTGTTTTTAACATTTTTTTGCCCCTACGTCGTCAGTAAAGGAAGCGATTGTAGTATTATTAGTCTCTGGTACATCGGCTGTGTAGAGTTTCTAGAAGTAGAGCGGTCCCTAGAACACTACCCTGCGGGACTCCGGAGTTGATAGGACTGGATAGGACACCGGATAGAGGTTGGATTGTTGGTCTTTGAATTTTACAGAGAAATATCAATTAGATATCTAGTATTTATTTATGTTTGTATTTAAGCATTTATGTTTATTTTTGAACCAATGTTTCTTAGTTAGTTCACTAATTTTTTGCGTTGCCTGAAAAATAAGTCTAACTTTAAAAAAATATTTATTAGTCACAAAAATCAAACGATATAGGCAACGCTGCATCAAAAAGGAGAATACAAAACCGAGTATCATGCAACAATAGGGTCATACACCCACGAATTAAACTCACGTGGATATTACCCATTGAATTGCGTAAAGAGTTGAGTACCAAAATTTACATACATCTTCCTACTTCATTCTTTTCACCGCTATTAATGACTTATCCGTCGTACAATTATAACTTTCCAGTTAATTACCTCCTTACATACTATAAAAATATATAAATTTAAGGCTTTACTGCCTATGTCAATAATTTTATGGTGCAGGTATTAGTATTCGCTGTAACGATGATTATAATTAATTAAATTCTTTTTTGCATTTAGATAAAATGTCAATATGTTAATTTACAAATGTATTTTGCTCAGTTTTAGTAAAACTGTCAAAAGTGTCCAAGAATATCAAACTGTTGCACTTCTTGTAGCCCACCTTAGGTACTTCTCATGAAAAAGTGTTACAACTAATTGTTATACATATATCTCTTTCAGTCCAATATTTGATGTATAAAAAAGTATCTGTACTTCATTACTAAATCGAAGACAAAAGATAATTGCCAATATTAAATCGTAGAAATGTTCTATCTAAGCGTCTCCTATCGGATCTTCCGTGGTCTGCCTCTACTACTCATCCCAGAAAATTGCAAAACAGCAATTCTTCATATTGGATAATAAATGTTTTGACGTTGAACATGTCTATTGTTTGAAGCAACAACTTTCATTTCACAATCAATTAACGTCATAGGCATATTCATAGACGTTCAGAAGCCATTCGATCAGGTCTGGCACACAGGCCTGGTCGAAAAACTCCACCTAATAAATTCCTATCTATTCAATTTGACGATCAGGATCAAAGTTGGCGACATTTTATCCACACTCTTTACTCCACAAGCTGGAGTACTCCAGGGCTCAATTCTTGCTCCAATATTATACACAGTCTATAACAGTGACATCAGTAAAGATCGGAAACCCTTCTTCTGTATGCTGATGACACTGCTCTTCTCACATCAGGACTACATAGAAAGCGTGGACAACGGTCTGTATTCGAAAGACCGCAAAACCATCTAAATCGAGTCATTAGGTGGCGCAATAAATGGAGAGTGACTATAAACGCCTCCAAAACACAAATCATCTTATTCAAATCTCCCAACTGTCGTGATGTTCATAGCCTAATAACCTTGTTAGGAGAAGACTTTATTCTTAGAAACTCGGTTTCCTATTTAGAAGTTCATTTTAGCAGAACTCTCAACTGAAAAACTGACATACAAAACATCCTAGACAGGGTAAGAAAGAGGTTTAAACTCCTGGCAACGTTCTCCGGTAAAAAGGGCAAGACGTCAACTAAAACAATATTGCACGCTACAAAACCTTTATAAGAACGCTAATCGAAAACAAGGCATACGTTTAAGCGATTTTAACACGGGAAACGAACTTCCTGATGAGTATTTTGATATATTAGAATCAACCCCCATACATACGAAGCTAACAACTGCAAACCATAAACGCTGATTAAAAACCGTTCCCAGTATGGCCCTTTGACTTGTTTAGCCTTCTTCTCCAATAATTTCCCTTCTGCGCTCCATATAATATCGTCCATATCACACATGCCACCTTCTGAATCCCAGCTTTTTAGCAATCTACCTCTACATTTTCACAAGCATTCTTCATCACGTTTATCACACCCCCTTGCTAGGAAAAAAAGGAGTACTCTTACCTTGAAGAAGCAATAGCCTAAACATTGAATGTCCGAAACTTTTTAACCCATATTCTCTTTTTTTTGACATTCCTTTACGAAATATTATTGTATTATTTTCATCTTAGGTACAATTAATCTGTATCTCTAATAATAGTAACACAAATTGTATTAGGACTTCTTTTTACATTCCGAACATTGTTTTCAATATTTTTATCCCAGAGGGACTTTCTCTCTTACCTTCTAACATGCACCTCTTGATTTTTTGTGGTCCTCTCCCATATTTTGTATTAGTTTATGTCCAGCACAAGCAACTTATCTTATTGACTTACTGCTTCACTAATTGAATGGTCTCCCCGAATAAGGTTGTAATCCACAAAATCATGTTTTGATAGGAAACGTTTTTTTTTTTTGTTTGTAATCAAATTTAAGACCAATAATGTACTTTTTATTATTGGATAAGGAAAACAGAAAGATTTATGAGAGGATAATATTCTCTGCATCTCGATTTGAATGCTCTCATAGACATGAGATAATGTGATGTTCTGCGACCAATTGTATACCAGTATAACAGAAATAATTATTACAACCTTACTCAGCTTCACAAATATTCACAAATATTGAGGGTTACAACCTTATTCGGGGACGACATTCAATTATTACCTTGTACTCCACTTTTGTACGTACTAAGTTTAGTTTCTCTCTTTTGAAAGAATGTGTTTGCCATATGCCATATATAACACTGTTCCTAATTTAAGCGTATCATTTCTACTTCCAAAACCTAGTCATCCATGTATTGCTTCATATTCTGTTTTGGATTGGGCCATTAGGACTTTCTCCTCTGATGAAATATCACTTAGTATGTGTTCTAATTGATCGTATAAAGTTTTTCTTTCATTCTCACCCAGCCCTGTTTAAGAAGTACACACACAACCATTAGTAGGTGCTCTCGTTCATCACTCGCTCTGCTATCAAAAATACTTTAATAGCGTTCTTTTTAACTTTCTGGTAATTTTTTTTAACTTGTTTATTTTACAAAAATATTTTATAAAAATACCAACTCTATAAATTAAAACACATTCTGTAGAGACAATACAAACATACCTACACCGTTTTTACAAAAACTACTTTAACCTTCACATAATTTAAAGAGATTTAAATATTTTGGTCCGGCCATCCCATTTGTGGACAATAAACCATCCACGTCTGTAATTCATTCATAAACGTAATCCTATTCGGAATTCACTAATGCCTTCTTTGAAGACCAGATAAGTTGATTGTGTTTAACACGTTTATTTTCTTGGGTGATATTTTCTACGAGATTAAACACGTATTTAGGGGTTTTTGACGGCCTGGAGGGACAGCTGAATAAAAATTTGTACGGCAATAAAATTATATTTTTTCAGTAAATTATTTCTATAGGAAACGTACCCCTTAAGTTTCTTATGTTTCTTTTACTGTATCCTGTCTTTTTTATGAATAGTAAAACACTACAATATTTCAATATGATTGGAAAGTCAATGAACAAGTATTTCGTTAGCAGTTTATACAGTTAAGCTTAATAATGTTTTTATAGTTTATTAACTTTAGTTTTTATGTTCTTAAGAGGCTTTGTCCGCTCATAGTACAGGTAAATGAGCAAAAAACTGTGACAAATCCAGGTATAATATCTGAAAATTGTTTTAGTTAGGTATTATAGGCATATAAAAAGAGAATAGGTATATATTATGTTTTCTATAGATATTTTGGCGTCGTTTTTTAATTATCAATAATTTAGTGTAAAAAATTATATTTTTTAGATTTGAGGTAAAATTACAAAACTTTATCGTTTAAAACGCTTAAAAACGCTTTAAAAAGCTTAAAATGGCATTGCTAAAAGATGTAAAATTAATTTATTCCTTCGAAAACTGTAAAATAAGGAAAAACCGTTAATTATTTATCACTATGGTAAAAGATCAACCTAGATATTTGTTCTTGCGCTCAAAGTTGGGTACTTGATGATTAATTTAACACACAAATGAAAATTTAAGAGTTAAAATGTTAAAAGTTATCAAAAAATAAGGTTAAAAAAATTTTTTATTAACAAAAATCTTTTTGCATAATTACTGTTATTTTTGAGAACTAAGCTCGTTAAGCCCACTTATCCTTCATATAATAATGGATGATATAATACAAGCAGTACGTAAAGGTTAAAGACCTTGAACTCTGAAAGAGAATAAAATGATATAGAACAGCTATGGGAAACGACTGCCGAAATAATAACCAAGACAGCGGACAAGATCTTTGGAAGGAGTAGGCAGAAGAAGGCAAAAACATGGTATGACGAGGAATGTTGGAAACAGCTGGAAAAAGACAAACACAACTGCAAACAGACCAAAGTAAAAAGGAATATGACGACTGCCGAAAAGAAACAAGACAAATAATATGTACAAAGAAAAGAAACTATGAACAACAAAAATGTGAAGCTGTGGAGAGAGACCGGCCCAAACCAGGCACCAGAGAATTCTATAAAGCAATTTCCTTTGAGAACAGAAGACTTAGAACTTATTCCATTTATAAAATAAGAGACAATCAAGGTCGTATGATAATCGATGGTAAAGAAGTAACTGAAGAATGGAAAGAGTATTTTAGGGACCTTTTAAACATCATACAGGAAGAACAGCACAAAGAAGAGCTCTATATCACAGCGGACATGCCCGTCAAAAATCCCTCCTTTGAAGAAACCCAAAGGGCCTTAAATGAGCTGAAAAATCACAAAGCGCCGAGTACGGACGAGATACCAGCAGAACTTCTGAAATATGGGGTGAGACGCACTACATCGCCAAATCCACCAGCTAATAACGCACATATGGTTAGAAGAATGAATATCAGTACGATGGAAGGAAAACATAATGGTGCCCAAAAATTTAGGGCAAATAGATCAACAATAGATCAACTATTCACGCTGAGACAACTTCTAGAAAAGAGTTGGGAGTATAACAGACCATACACAATCTTTTCATATATTTTCGACAGGCATATGATAGCGTAGAAAGATGCCAAGTATGGAATGCCATGGCGGAGTTCTCAATACCAAAGAAACTCATTCGGATAACCAAAGTCTGTATAGACGGTGGAATATCTAAAGTACGTGTAAATAATAAAACTGCCTGGCAACTTTGAAATCAACAGTGGACTCAAACAGGGTGGTGCATTATCTCTACTACTTTTTAACCTTGTATTACAGAAAGCCATGAGGTCGGCCGAAATAAAAACAAAATTGCTATCGGTTCAAGTTGTTACTCGCATATGCAGATGACAGAGCTCTCGTTGGAGACTTCAACCTATCCACGAAAGACATTTTCAACAAGGTGGAAGGAGCAACAAGTGAAGTAGGGCTGAAGAATTAATGAAGAGAATCTTGTAAGTATGAAATTGAAAAATGCCTAAGTCAGAAGATTCTAAGAATATATTTGATTGATGTAGAAGACACGAAAATGTCTACCCGTCATTATCGAAAATGGCCAAGGATTTTCTCGGAACGCCAGCAACATCTTTACCTGCGGAAAGGCTATTTTCAAAAGCAACTTTAACAACAGCAAAGCCAAGAAATCGGCTAGGGGTTGACTCCATGAGAAGTTTTATCTGCCTTAATTCATGGCTTATCAATTCCGATTTAAAAATGTGATAAAGTTATTTAAAATAATATCTAGTTTGTAATTTTATTTTCAACAGGATTAGGTAAGTATCATTTATTGTTTTTAATTTACAATTTGTAAGATCAAGACAAGATCTTGAAATGTTCAAGAACTTGGCGAACCCTACAGCTGATTTAGCAAGTAAAAGTACAAAACAGAAGAGATTTGGGTAGACGTAGAATTTCTTGTCTCTATAATGTTAGAAAGTGAACTATCTTCAGCTGGGGTATTTAAAGCAGCAGCAAGTAGAGTAAAATGGCTAAGTATTTTCAAAGTTTAAAGGAACTTACACTGTGTTAAAATATAAAAGGATATAAAGTATAGAAATCTATAAGGATATAAAGGATAGAAATCTATAAAGATATACCTGGATAGCAATCTATAAGAATATAAAGGATTTGTAAGGATAATGATTGCAACTCTAATTGAACTTCGGCGAGAATTACAGATTTGTTACTACATATTGTTTCTGATATAGAAAATTGTATAATGATAGTGTGCTGAAAGTTTATTATTGATTAAATCGTCGTATAAAATAACAAAATCCTTATCTTCGGGATCTTCCTTCGTCCAACGGCAACTAAGCTTGTTTCTTACCACGCGTTCTACGTATTCTGAACGGCAAAACGGGCCCAACCAGATGCACGTCATAGTACATACCCCCCTAGTAAGGTAACTCCCATATAAAGTTTTGGAAGAGAGTTTCTAGCGCCAAATACGGACGGGCCGAAACTAATTTCATTTGGCGGCAAATTCAAAACATAAATTCAGAATTTTAGGCGGCAAATTCAAAAAATATGCTCTGAATTTTAGGCGCCAAAATTCAAAAAGTATGTTTTTAATGGAAAGTAAATATAGTCATAAAATAAGAAATAAAAACTTATTCTATGCCAGAAAATATATCCTCTCTGTCCAAAAATATAGTATACACCTACACATTTTTATATATATATATATAAATGTATAACATAATATCTGATACAGAGAGAGTATATATTATGGTACAAGAAAGTTTTTATTTAATATTTTATGATTATATCTGTTTTCCATTACATTAACAAACCAAAGTCCCAAAAATAACAAAATAAAACACAAACATCCTGACACTTGTTTATTTGTATAATTTTCTTTGGTAAAGTATTGGCAACATATCCTCCTCCTCCTCCTTACTTAAGCCCTTGCTAAGGTGTGGGTGGGACACTCTAAATATTGTTAACTTGCTGTCTCCATTGGCTGCAATTCTGTACCAGATGAACAACTTCGTGAAGGGATTTTTCCACCAATCTTCATTTAATCTTCCCATCATGTTGTGAGATCGTCATTTTGATATACAAATATAGATACCTCTATATTTATTAGCAATGGTTTGTAGTAAGTTCCATACCTTCTAAAATACTTTTCCTTAAAGTACCATATATGTAGATAATAAAGTGTAAACCCTAGCATGTCTGCGATCTTGCTCTTCACAATGATCACAAATTGGCATGTGACTCAATGTAACTGTTACTCAGAAGTAGAAGATCCATGAAAATCTAAAATAATGAAATATTATTAAAATTAAGAATGTATTGACTTTTTTTATAAAATAAGGCCAATTTTAGGAATGCAATTAAAAGAGTCATAAGAGTTTTTTTTATAAAATAAGGCAATGTTTAGGAATGCAGTGATAAGAGTTGAGTTTTAATGAGTTTAAAATCTATACAGTATATAAATATAAGATTAATGTTAGTTAAGATTGAAAGGTAAATTAACTACAAAAACAAAATAGTATCACGTTTGTATTTACTAAAAGTTTGGTATAATTAGGTGCTGTTCTTACCTGGTGCTTGTAAAAATAAACTCCTAATCCTCAGAATGTTTAATAGCCGTTTGTCCAATAACTTTCACCCATCAACAAAAAATATTCTTCCGAAATACTATACCATTTTGGTAATGTACCTTCTTCTTTAGCAGGTCTATTAGATATATAAAATTTGATATATACTGTTTTTATCGTCTATTTCTAAAATTTGGGATACGACTATTGTAAACAGTGTGGTGTAGAATTGTTTATTTTCCTCATAATAAATGTCCCATTATGAAAACAAATCCATTTCATTTTTTGGGTTTGGAAAACGAAATCGACTGTTTGTGTAGTCGGTGCAACCATGAACATAACATTGTTTTACCTTTTATTCTATTTTGTTCCATTTCAACGATGGTAAAACACAATTTTTACAATTAAGATGATAATAACCAAATCCAAACAAAAATCTGAATTTGCAATATGGCGTCCCAATCTAAATTAAATTTCGCCACAGCACATGCGTCTCCACCTCCCACCTAACGTGACTAGTAGCGCCGCCGCCATTAAAAACGGATGGGCCCATGCAAAACACTATCCCCTCCCGTCCTATTCTACTTACACTACTATGGGGTATGTATTGTGATGCACGTTTATTTGATCGCCAGCCGTCGTTCGGTTCGTGCTCTCTTCAGAGGGAGATAAAACACGTACAATCTCGTCATCTTCTCACCTGTTTCGAAAACCGCGCACAGATCGGCGAGATGTAGCCCTTTTCGACTTCCGCAAAACTATTCACGCTATTTCCGGTGGAAATTCAAAGTCTAGCACGTAATCGCGCCGTTGTTTTTTGAGAAAACGGCCACAGGAGAGACTTTGCGCTATAATTAGATGTGTTGTTGCAATGTTGCTGGACAATTTTAATTTCAAATGTGTATTGTGGAAATGTGATTTCAGTGTACCATGAATTTTGTTGAAGAGACCGGAAATATGGTATGCTGCTGCCGGAAAAATCTGTTTTAAAAGGTTAGCACACAAAAGAATTCTATTTTGCATGTAATGTATTTACCTTATTTTAATTAAAAACAGTTTTTTAATTTATTTATTCATTAAATGATACTTGTAATATTAAAAATATTATACGGTTACGGAAAAGGTTTATTTTATTTATATCATATCTGAAATATATTAAATAAGTCGCCTTTATATTTATAATTTTAACTCAAAATTGATCAATGTAAATCAAAATTGATTTCTAAACATTTATTAAACGTTATCAAGATTCGAAATTCAAAATTATTTTCACGAATTTGTATAATTCACCAGGCAAATTTATTAACTTTTAAATTTAAGGTAAATATTTTCATTCAGAGATTTGCCGAAAATCGTGTATTTGTTGGACCTGGAAACTCGAGAAAATTCCAAATTTTAACGATTATCATGCTGGAAGTTATAAAAGGTATAAAAAGAAAACAAAAATTAAAGTGGAATCAAAAGCGATATATTTATTATGTCATATGTAATAACACAATTTATTGTAATTATCTTTATTTGAACAACGTAACTTATATCATTATTGTTAATGTTTTTTGATTTTGTAAAATTCAGCATGAAAGAGAAGCAAAACTTCAAATTCTTCTGCCTTAAATATAACAAAAATTATTCACAATTCGTAAATTAAACTCATATTGTAGCATTTACTTGTTTTTATATGAAAAAAGGCAAAAAATAAAGTTCTAATCATCAAATTACATCAAATTTAGCAAAAAGTGTAGGAGCGCTGGCAAAATTTGAGGAAAAGGAGCTTTTAGAAATTAACAGTCACTTTTTTTATTTCTAATTGTTGTCACGGGTATACCATTATTTCATAGAAGTTTTAGGTTAACTATATCATACTTCCCCGTAGTCTGTGACATACAATTTCGTCTGGGATGCTCGTTTTGTTGGGTCTGTGCTAAATCTTCTGGCACCACAAATCATCGGCGTAAGATTTTCTTATTCTTCTTCTTCCTATTGTTGAAACATCTCTGGACGTCTTTAATACATTATTTATTGTCATTCGGCTTATATGATCAATCCATTCTACTCTTTTCTCTCTACTATCTTTTTTAAATGTTTTCATCTCTGCTGTTTCTAACATCCTTTTTGTCCTCGGTGTTTCAGGTCTTGTTTCTGCTGCGTATGTCATTATTGGTCTGGTGACTGTTTTGTAAATTCTGCCTTACATTTTTCCCCTAATATTTTTATTTGCTCTGTTTGCTCTATTCTTGATCTACTTGATCTTCGACTTCAGTTTTGAGCTTTCCGTAGCTACATAATGGGATGCCTAGATAATTAAACTCTTACACTTGTTTTATTACCAAACGGCCGAGATAGAAGTACCCCCGCCAAGCCTGGAAGAAATTATCACGGCGATAGAAACCCTAAAAAATGACAAATCCCCGGGACTAGACAATATTGATGCAGAACTGATTAAAAAAGGAGGGCATGAACTTAGAACTTAAATACACCAATTAATGAAAGAAGCCTGGGAACAAGAAATAATGCCAAAAGAATGGAGTGGCTGTATTATCGTGCCAATACATAAAAAGGCAGAAAGGATGCATGTGGCAACTACAGAGGAATCTCACTAATGGTACTACATATAAGATATTAGCTTTAGTTGTACTAAAACGATTACTGCCATATACAGAGGAAATTATTGGCGATTACCAATGCGGCTTTAGGCCTGGAAGATCAACAATCGACCAAATATTTACTATCAGACAAATGCTTGAAAAGTATTGGGAATATAATAAAGAAGTACACCAGATCTTCGTAGATTTCAAACAAGCATATGATTCCATAGATCGCTTAAAACTGTGGAGTGCAATGATGGAGTTAGGCGTACCAAAGAAGCTGACCATGATTGCGCGAATATGTGTCAACAATTCCTTTGCACAAACTAGAATAGGAGGCAAAACTTCAAAGGCTTTTGGCATAAGCACCGGGCTCAGACAGGGAGACCCGCTGTCCCCATTACTATTTAACCTAGCATTGGAATACGCAATGCGAAAAATCTATACCAGAGTCAAACCAGACATAACTGCCAGAGGAGCAAAGATTATTCTGGCATTTGCAGATGATGTAGATGCAGTAGCACAGACAACACTGGAAGTTAAGGATATAGTATCGAACTTTGAAGAAGCAACACTAAGCGTAGGCCTGAAAATAAACGAAGAAAAAACTAAATACATGGTCGTATCAAAAAAGGAACGACAGCGAATAAGACAAAACATTACCATAAACGATCATAATTTTGAGGTGGTCAAAGAATTCAAATACCTAGGAGCAACAATTACCAGTGAAAACACAGGAGAACGGGAGGTTAAAATACGAATACTGGCGGGGAATAAATCATTCTTTTCCATTCAACATCTAATGAGGTCAAAGCTTATATATGTTAAAGCTATATATGTTAATATGTCTGTTTCTATTGATGTTCTTTGCTTTATTTCGTCATTACTTTTCCTATCCATTCTTGTTACTCTGCAGCATCTTACTCTGTTGCTACTACCTTACTGCTGTTTTTCTTGTTTATAATCCAATTTTCGGCACCATATGTCACAATACTACGCACTAATGTTTTATAAAGCTGTGTTTTTGTCTTCATATTTAGGTACTATCCCACCATACTAAGTTAAGTTGCCGGATTGCTGTTCTTGTTTGTCGTAATCTTTGCTTAATTTCTTTCTCTGTTGTGACCTTTTCGTGATTATAAATCCCAAGTATTTGAATTTACCATTTCCTTTGATTGTCACGTTGTCTTCAATCTGTAGATCTTCAATTCTATATCTTCTTCACTTGTACTCCGTTTTCACAAGGTTAATATCTAGGCCAGCCTTGGTATATTCTTCTTGTAGTTTCTTTATCATCTAACTGAGGTCTTCTTGGTCTTGTGCAATCACTACTTGATCGGCTCAACGCTTAACGTATATAGGTATTCGTTTCGTACAGGTACTCCCATGCCTTCGCATTTTCTTTTCTATGTAGTCAGGGCTTTTTCTAAGTATATTTTGAATAGGGTTGGAGATGTTAAACAACTCTGCAGGAGCTCTTTTGTTGTGGTAAAGTCTCCTATGATTCTTGTTCCCATTTTAATGGACACTTTTTTCATTATACAGAGCTTTTGTAGCTTCTATGAGTTCTGCCTGTATTTCTAATTTTTACATTGACTCCTGACTTTTTCGTAGTCAACGAAGCACAAGTGGAGGCCAATGTTTATATCTTGACACCGCTGAATCCGTATGTTCTATAACACTGTTTTTAGTTTCCTATTCTGAACGAAAAATGTAATACGTATTATAGACTCACTATACTAGCCACCGTAGACAAGAAAGTCAGCGAACAGTTTAAAATAAATTCATAAATATTTGCATACATTTATTTACATTTTGATGACAAGTCAAATACCTACGATAACAATATTGAATATAATTCTTTTTGTTCGGTAGCGACTCCAGTGTAGTTATTGATTTATAATTTTTATTAATAATAGATACCTTTTCCGTCATAAAATATTCAGGTTATGTAAACGAACTAGAAAAAGGTCTACAATATACGAGTGAATCCAGGATAAAATAGTCTGTTCGTACGAATAAAAGGTATTGGTCGACTTCTTTTATAAAAAAAATCTTTAAATCGAACCCAATGAAGGACATTGTACTGGAAAAAAATGTAAATAGATGGAATAATAGTATGAGGTGATAGTTATTGCAACATTCATTCAACATGACAGCTGACGGAATTCTGACTGTAGAGGAGTAATATTCCTTATGAATGAGAGCATTCAATACTGAGTGAAATAAGGCGACAGTAAGTTGTTCCCTCATTGCTGTTCCACCACATTTCAAAAAATTATTTGGTGTTCCATCTTCACTCTCAGCTAGCGTGTTTTTTAGTTTTTCATGTGTTTTTATACTTTGTGTTTGTGATTTCAACTTCATTTATTATTCCTCTGTATATAACTTCTTTAGATAATGAACCCGTGCATCATTTTCCATGTGTTTCGAGCCTATTAATACCAAGTGCGTCTGTTTCATTTCTTACTCTCTTGTAATCTTCGTAAGTCTATTGTGTCTTAGGTTAGATTGATTTTCCTAAATAGAAAGGAAGAACCAGAGACCACAAAGTTCTTTAAATCTAATAGAAAGCTAGTACCAAAGATGGCAGAACTGAGAAGAAACAAAGTCAATATCCTCACTCTTGGGGATAGAAACGAGAAGAATCCCAGAATGGTCTTTAAGAGGAAAGAATGTGACCATCACGCTAGTAGGAAAAAGAATAAGTAGAGGATGGTTCACCATCAAACCCAAGGAACAAAAGGGCGTGGTCATAATAAATAAAACTAAAGAAAAGTTGTTCATAGACCTAACGAAGGAAATTAATGAAAATCTGGCAAGAAAGAATAAGAAAGAACAGAATAAGACAGACAAGAAACCAAGGGATATTGGAACTGGAAGGAGAAAGAGAAGTGGCCGAGAAACTAAAGAAAATACCTTAGGGGAAAGAATGCGTATCCAAAGTGATGGCAAAAGGAGGCACTGTCCTAAAGAGGATCTTGGTGGAGGAATCCCATTCTGACACTACGGCAGAAGTGATCAAGAAAGTAGTAGAGGAAGCTGCAGGCAAAGAGTATGCTGATGACTTAGTCAAAGTCTAAACACGACAATGAAGGAAATTTAATATGAAAATGATACAAATCGACTTTACATCTTGTCGGATAGTGGAAGCAAGAGCAGAGATACTCAGATGCAGGAGATGCCTTTCCCTCGGACACAGACAATGGAACTGCAAGGTCCAAAACAGAAGAGGATGCCGCTTCCGATGTGGCAACGAGAGTCATTTAGTCGCTAAATGCAAAAGAAAAACGATATGCTTCAGTTGTAATGTATCTAACTACGTGGTAAACTCGAGGAGGTGTTATAGGTTCAACCGTCTGGTTAAGGATAGGCACACTAGACTCTAGTGTATAAAGCAACTTAAACAGTTGCGTCCAAGGGCCGAGGTAAAGAGATGGCAAATACGGAAAACACAAGTCAGGAGTTAAGGATACTTCAAACAAATGTGGGAATAGGTAGATTGTCCCATGATCTGACATAGGCTGCTGCCGCGGAAAAGAACATAGATATACTGATTACAGCGGAGTTAAGCCCAACAACGGTTAGGAGGAAACACTGGTGGGTGAATATGAGAGAAAGATAGATAAGGTGATGCGTATAAGAGGATAATGCGTGCTGTTTGCAGGTATCAACAAAAAAACGGGAAGTGGGGGTCCCTATCATTTACACTTGGTAGAATATTATCTCATTAAGTGGATTTGGTGGTACTGAACACCGGTCTGGAGCCTATATTCATTAGGAGAGGCACGTGTACGTACATCGATGTTAGTATGGCTACACAGGGAGTAGCAGCAAGAACAAAATTTGACGAGTCAATTTAATTAAACAAAAAAAAAGTTCAATTAAATTAAAATTAAATACGGTTCAATTAAATAACTTTTTTTTAAATATCTTTAATGTTGCAAATAATGACAAAGGCAACGCTTTTTTTGCAAAGAACGCCTCGATTGTCTCAAGAAAAATAATTTTGGTTATATAAATATACTATTTCCTATATGCAAGAACCATATGCATTTTGTCCGCTAAAGCAGACTTTATACTCTATGCCAAGAGTAAGTAGTAATTCATGCAGAAGATCCCAAAATTCAAAACAAAAATACCAATGTTTTATCCGCCTATCTGACAATAATGAGACGATCTTTTCATTTAAGACATATATATCGGCTTAAAACGCATAATAATACCGACATATTTGAACTAGGAGTGTCCCAACACGCATCCCACGCAAAGGCCCACGTTTTGATGCTGGTAAAATGCCACTATCGAAACGGACCGTAAGAACTCGCTTTCAGTCACTGTCTCCGACTACACGAATATTTAATTGGGTTTTTAATTCTCAAATATTGTGAAACTCGCTATTTATTCATAAAGGTGTTCATTCTGTAAACATTGCTTGATTCGATTGTGGGCAGAGTGAATACAGTGTTTTAATAGTTGGTCGCATAATGAAGATGAAGATTAAGAAATTAATCTGAATTGAGAGCAACGTATGTTTAGTTTCTTTTTTTGGTATTTCAGGACTGGATCACTTATTAACGAGCATACTTTATATCAATAATAAATTATAAGTATTAAAAAAAATCGCTAGGTTAAAATGCTAAGTATTCGTGATAGATAAATGTAACATAATTGACAAACGTTGATAATTTGGATCTTGACAATGCTTTAAAAGTGGCCTACATGTTTTGACAACCTGAGGCCCAGTTTTGGTGTTTATCAGCCTCCATTTTGTGCCTTCCATAGGTCGGATCCAGATCAAACAACAAGAGTATTTTTTTAAAGACGTCCTATTTTAAATAGTTTAAGAGTCTTTTCTGTAGTGTTGCCCAGGACATCTCTGTAAGTATTTTAATA
>OU898282.1:145560250-145665250 GCA_918026665.1 Diabrotica balteata
TGTGCCTTCCAAGGGTCGGATCCAGATCATTTAAAGTTGGTGAGAGACATTGATTTTTTATCCAATTTCACGGTAAGAAAAGCCTTTCTTTCCAAACAACAAGAGGATTTTTTTAAAAGACGTCCTATTTTCAATAGTTTAGGAGTCTTCTTGTGTAGTGTTGCCCAGGACATCTCCTGGATTATTTTATTGATTTCCTTTTTTGTAGTTAGTTTTCCCAAATGAAGGAAACCTTATCAACACTTCAGCTCTCCAACCAAAACACGAATAGCCGTTCGCAAGGGTTTCAATTTGTTTGCTTACCCTATCTACAAGCCCAGTAATTGTTCAGTTCCCCCTTTCAACTACTTTAAGCAAATTAAAAATTGTTACAACATTTTGCCAAATGTTGTTGTTGGTTAATGGTAAAGTGATATATTTTATTGATCTGAGAATCGTAAAAAACGTTATAAGAAATTCGCATTTTGACATTTAAAAACGCCTTTCTGCTTTTTGTCGATAGAACACTCTGATTAAAAGATATGGAATTTTTGTGTTTGTGTTATTGTATTATATAGATACACATGATATGCCTTATATATTCAATAAAGAATCTGAATGGATATGACTTATATTAGATCATATCCATAGTATTGCAATATTCAATAGCAAAAGAATAGCCTCTAGCGCCATAAATAGGTTACAAAGTAGAATATACTCTGACACTGACATTATTTATCTTTACTGTATTTCGGTACATGTCGATATATTTATTTTACACATGTTGCAGTAGCTATTGTGAGCGCAGCAGAGTGGAAAGTGGTGCTATTATTCATTTTGTCATATCTAGAAAAGTCATAATAATTGATATATAACCATCGCCTACGCAAATTCGATGTAGCGCAGGTGACCAAATCATATCAAATCGGTAAACCGTTCAGATTAAAACTAATTAGGATTATAGATAGTGTCTAATTTAATGCATATTACCGAGTATATTATACTAAAACAACATCGGTGCTAGCGAGAGAGAAATCGATTGTTGAAATAGGCCAGTAGATTAGCGTACCTATATTATAATAAATATGTCCAAAGAATCTAAACAATAAATCAACAATCTAAATAATAAATATGTCTTATATCTCCTAAACCTGTTGTCTGATTTAAGTGATTTTTTAAATATGTTATAGCCTTATTCCTTGACAATACCGTTATAATAATATGGTTGCTAAAGAGGTAAATTTTTATTGCACATCGGGTGTACGAATTAAACTGTGTTTTTTTCTTAAAGTTCGCATCACCCTATGGAATATTCTAGCGTTTATAAAATACTGAAATTAAAACCTAGCTATAGCCTCATGGTTTCTCAACATTTTGTTTTTTGATTCATTCGCTTATATTGGATTATACAAAAGTTAGGTAGTTTAACAACTAGCCTAGTTTTTTATCAATACAGACGATTTAAGCCACCAGCAAAATTAACCCCACCACCTTTATTATTGTTTTGTTTACATTACCTGTGACAGTTTGTTTCCTAAATATGTCTTATTGAATGATTTTTGACATATTGTCATTGTGCGACATTGTTGCAAATCTGTTTCCGTGTTAATAACAATTGTTGAACTATTTGTAATTAAAATTAAATTTGTAATTAAAATTGAAATTTTATATCATTGTTTAATGTATAATATTGTAATATTGTAATTTGTATAATATTGTTTAAGTTGAAATTTTAGTGCTTATTTATTGTTTGTGATTTTAAAAATGCCACTCGTTCCAACTGATGCTGCTAGGGTAGTGGCTTTAGTTGATGCTGGTTACAGTCAACGTCATATCGCTTATAGTAATATAAAATACGGGGTGCTCTATTTAAAGCTACCAAGAAAATAATGTACTTGCATTTTGACTTACCCTGTATTTGATTTAACGAATATTATGAAAACGAATATGTTTTATAAATTTTAACAATTATTAAAAACTATGGTTGCAATAGATCAATGTTCCTTTACTCCTTTTTAATTATACAGTGAGTTAAACTTGATACGATTTTCAGGTATCATTGGTTTATAACTTTTTAAATACCCGGTATAAAATAATAAAAATTTTCATTGTTGTGATGTGAAAGTGAAGCAGATTTTAAATTTAAAATAAAGTACAGGGTGTTCTATTTAAAAAGAAAACATAAGTTAGGTCTGCCACCATCTTATGAAACACCCTGTAAGGTTGTAACTACTTTTAAAATGTGGAGTTTAAAGCTGACTACAATTTTTGTATTAAACTTTTTTTTTGTAATTTTTACTATAACAGATCTACTGAGTTTCCTCGCACTAATCAATCACCCTGTATAATACAATCATTAAAAGTATAATTACCTACACTAGTAAAGTATGGCAAATAAAGAAAAGATACAAGAGAAAACTTGAGGCAACGGAAATGGATTTCTGGAGACGTTCAGCTGGAAAATCTAGACTAGAAACAGTAACGAACAACAGAATAATAGAAATTATGAAAATAAAACATACAATAGTAGACGATATTGGTACTCCCGATATTTCGTGAAGAACATCTCTCAAAACAAGTCTTGTGGATATCTCACGGTAGAAAAAAAAAACAGGAAGACCCCGCCTTAGTTGGAGAGAATGCATCAATAAAGAAATGAAATACAGAGACATAGAAGAAGACTTATGGATTAGTGTAGGAGAAACGTTTTAAATCGATATGGACGTAAAGATGTCATATCTTTTTTGAAGTTTTGAATTTCTTGATATTTTGTTGACATTTACTTTTCTTTAGCTTCTCTGCTCTTTTTTGTAATGATTTTAGCAAATTATTTGAGTAATATCTTTTATATAAGATATTGCCTAATTTATTCTCTTGATTAGAAAATCGATCTGGCATTACAACTACATAATGCAAAGTAGCTAGATGAAAAAGTTATGAAAAGAACACATTTTTTTGAAATACTAAGTTGAAAAATAGCATAGCTATACAACCAGTTAAACTGTTAATTTGTATAATTAAAAGTTTTTTAAATAATTTTGATTCTACATTGCCATCTTGATGGTAATAAAATAAGATATCGATTCTGGGGGCGGTACTAATCGCCCGTTTTATTCTAGTAGTGCTAGTATTTTAATTCGTCAGTGTAAACTAAGAAGGAACTTTTTACCTACTAATTGACTTTTAAGAACCTCCTTTTTATTTGACGATTTGTCACAATACACATTAGAAATGCCCAACTTCATGATTCATATTGGGTATAAGCGTTTTGGAAGGTTTGGCCTGTATATTCTACTTTTTGTAACAGTTTAATTACAGTAAGTGATAAACTAGACAGTCACTCCCAATAGATTATTTTATGATAAGAAAGATATAATCTCTGCAAAAATAAAGATCGATTTCTTCGCTACATTTCCTAAAATCTAAATTTTCGCCATGTATTCGATACCTCAGAATAAAATTAAAATCAAAACTGCCATAACTTTGGTGCTCGACTACCTAAAGGCTTACTTAAACGCTTAAAAATTAGGTTTTTAATAATTAAAGGCCAGGGCCAAGAAATCCAGTAAGTAGAGATTGTTGTATAGATATAGACCTATACCTGTATTTGTACCTTTACCTAACCTTTTATGCAATTTGAGATTGTCAGAAAAAAGTCTATCAGTTTAGATTTTAATTTACCAAAAAAACCCTTTTATGCTCAGGTTTCTAAAATTTTTTTCTTGTTCAGTTAAATTTTGACAGTTAATTGAAAATACAATTTTTTTGTTCTTTTTGACTTGTAAAAGAAAACTTTGCGGTTTGCAAATTGTTTCATTAAAAAAGTTGACATTATAGCTACACAAAATTCACAATCGCTTATTTCTTTCCGACCAACTTCAGGATCATAAATTCTGGAACCAACTCAAAAGAAAGCAAATAACTTATAATGTATCTCAGTACTCAGGTACTCAGCTATCTCCAACCTATCCAGAACTCCCATAAAACAATCACTTTCACTAGCACTGCTTTTTTTTTGCTCGTCGTCCGATATCGGGCGACGTCGGCCGACGTCCCAGATATCGGATCGTGAGAAATACGGTTCCAATGTAGGTGTACACTTATTTGTTATTATATCTAACAAAAATATATAATTTGATATAAATCTGAAAATATATTTTCCCTGAGTTCGATGGGATCATAAGTTCCTAAATTAGATATCAAATAAATATTTTGTAGAAATAAATCTTCTTATATAACCTGATAACTCGTGAGAAAAAGCGTATTTCTAACATTCCTAATTATTTCTCCATTTTACGCAATTACAAATACATTTTTTATCCGTTTGTAAAAGTAGTAATTCCATATCGGGACGAAAAAACGTCCATAAATTAATTTAAAAATAGCATGCCATATAAAAATGTCGTATGTCGTTCGTGTCAACGCAGGAACAAAGCATGCAGCGAGCCAACAGCCGCAGCGGAGGAGTTCTTTTAGGTGGGATCGTCTTATTATGCTAGTTTTGCTGGTTGTATTACATATTAAATGAATAAAACTCCTACTCGTTATAGTGAGATCATATTCAACAAAATATAGTCGATGGGTATTTCCGTTTTATGTAATAAACTTTAAAAATTATGCAAATTTTTCCAAAAATATGTTTAGTTCATTAAAATAGCATATTTTTGGTGTGGTACGTCTTTTTTGAGGTTATGTCCATATCTTGATTCTATTTCTTTCTACTATATACCGACAAACCTTCAAACTGTGAAGAATATTTTTCAAAATTTCAATTTTTCAATCAGAAAACAACTTGCTTGGTACGACGAAAAACTTACACAAGAGAGAGAGAAATACAAAAAGATATTATACAAATTAATTTGTTCTTTTCGATTCGTCATTTTTCAAGTTTTCTTCTAAAATGTTTTTTTTTCCTTGAATGGGTTGTTTAATGTATAGTCTTCCTTTTCTTTATGCTTCTCTCCTATCGGATATTGGATATTCAGTCACTCATTCTGACCACATGGCTACCTACCAGTTCTACTTCAGCTGTGCTATGCGTTCTATGACATCTGCGACGTCTGTTCTTCTTCTTGTTTCTTCGTTTTCCACCCTGTCTCTGAAAGTCAGTATAAGTAGCGAGCGTGGGCTTCTTCCATTCCCTTCTTTGGACTACTTTGAGTTTGGTTGTTGTAGCCTGGGTTGAGGAAAGTGTTTCGGCGGCGTAAGTCATAACTGGAAGCACACATTGGTCGAACGTCTCCTTTTTAAATAATTTGACATGTTGCTCTTGAAGATGTCTGATAGAGCTCCATATGCGGCCTGTGCTAAAGTAATTCTTCTTTGCAGTTCAGCAGTTTGGTTGTCCCTGGTAATTTCGATTTCATGACCTAAGTATTTACTCTTATATCAACTGCAAATTTTAACATTTTAGGCAATTGCTCTATTTATATCGCTCCCAAGTCTTCATCTCTCTGTAATTCTTCACTTTTTCGATGGAAATGTTATCTACTGTAATCTTTCTACGATGAATTGAATTTCTACTGACTATATTTGTTTAACAATTCTCTGTATCCCGTAATTATCATGAAAATTAATCCTAATTATAAGGTAGTAAAGATTATAAATTTTAATTAGTTTACCAAGTTGTTCAAATTCTATGAATTTAAAACGTTAAAAAATTGCAGAATTATTTAATTAGGATTTAAGTTAAACCTTTCATTAAATTTTCAACGATAGAAGAGTTATAAGGGGGAATTTGTTTACTTTACCATCATTTTTAAAAGGTTGTTGGAATAATGAAGGCACTATATTTATGAACGTTATTTATACTGGTAATTATCATTTTTTTTTTAGTGTATTTAAATAGTCCATTCATTGCAAGATTCGTAGCTTCATCTTGAGGATGACCGACTTTACATTCAGTGGTCGGTCTCAAAAAAAATTATAACAATCATTATGATACTTAGTTCCTGTAAGTAATAAAGGCTTTTACCACATCATGGATACGAGTCCCAGCTATTTTCAGAATAGATTCTTTGGATGAAAGTGAAGTTAGTTTGTAGATTTGACGGCGAGAGTCCAGTGCTTCGGTTCATTGCCTCAAAACAAGTTACATTTTTTAAAAACAGCAAACTAATTCATTTATGCATTCTTTAGTATGAGCAGGAATTATTTTGGCTTCTTCTTCGTACTGTCTTTTAGCTGCAGCAATAGAACTCTTTCGAGTGTATTTTTTACGAGATTACATATGCATTGTCACGGATTTATTCCAAAATTTAGGTATGTATTCCGAAAACTCATCAGTTTTTTCCGTACTTGTATCAATTAATGTCTTCATGCCATGATCAATTTTGTTTTTATTTTGTTCAATTTGGTTGTCTAGGTGTTTATGTCTTGTCCTAACTTTTCGTCTAGACTTGTCTTGCCATCAGCTTTAAACCATTTCTTCATCCTCTTCTTTAATTGTTCTAATCCTCTCCCAGCTGCTTCTCTCATAGCTTCTTCAATTATATCTCAATCTATGTCAATATCCTCAAGCTATTCATTCCAAAGTAACTTTATCGTCGCACCTTCTTCTTCTTCAAGTTCCACTCCTATCGGAGATTGGAAATCATTCTGGCAATTATAATTTTATTGGTTACTCGCCTGAAGTCTAACGCAGCAGTTTAACATTCTAGATGAATCTGCGGCTTAGACTAGGATATGCTGGGATCTGATCGGCCTATGGTGGAGCAGTACGGCAAGAGATAAGGGCTTGCGGCTCGGTGATACTCCTCCATAGATCCCTACCGGACGGGCGTAACGCCTAAAAAAACCGGATATATATATATATATATATATATATATATATATATATATATATATATATATATATATATATACTCGCCTGAATAGTTCAATTGAACTGCATCGAAACCATTCACGGAGATTGCGTAGCCACGAGATTTTACGTCTTCCTACGCTTCTTCTACCTTTGATTTTACCCTGCATTATATTCTTTAGTAGTTCGTACTTTTCACCTCTCATGATGTGACCCAAGTATTCCAATTATCTGATTTTTATGGAATTTAAAACTTCGCATTGTTTTCCTAGTTGTTCAAGTACTTGTTCGTTTGTATTGCGATCCATCCATGATATTTTCAAAATACGTCGGTAACACCACATTTCGAATGCTTCTAGGTTTTTAATGTTGAATTTTTTAAGTGTCCAAGCTTCAACTCCATACAAAAGGGTAGAGAAAATATAATATCGAAGCATTCTTATCCGGAGCGATATATTGATATCGCGATTACAAAAAAGTTTTCTCATTCTATTAAAAGTTGACCGCGCAATTTCAATGCGGCATCTTATTTCTTTTGTCTGATCAGTATCTTCTGTGATCCATGCTTCAGCAGCCTTGGCTGCTTCAAAACATTCTTCCATCCTTCCCTATCGAGTGTCTGTCTTCTCCAGCCCCTCACTCCAATCTCCCTCAGATCTTCCTGTACATCCCCAGATATCTGAGTTTATATCGCCTCCTTCTTCTTCTTCTTCTGACCGGCCTGTTTAGCATAGTTATTTTAGTGGGCATCTATCTCATCCATCCGCATAACGTGGCCCACCCACCTTAGGCGGTTTATTTTGATGGTCTTCACAATATCTGCATCACCAAAAAGTCTATAGAGTTCAGCCAATTTTTTTGGCAGTTTAAAATTAAAAATGTCTTTCTATAAAAATGACCCTTTATTTCTTAGTTTAATTTTTTCTGGATTAACTTCACTTTTTTAAATTCTTTTTCCAATCATCTTGTACGATTATAAATTTATGTCGACACCGCTTTTATCGTAAAAACGATTCTGTACTCGGAAGAGAATAAATAAATCCTTTAGGCTTATGACTAACCCGATGAAAACCATAACAAATATACCTGCGGGCCTGAAACAACTACATTACCCCACATCGCCTGTCTCTCTCTCCCAAAAATAACGAAGTTAACGTTCCCAGGGAGGTGGGTGATCTTCACGTTCCTTTCTCAAAGGAATCCAGCTTTATTACGTCATTTACTCCCAAATCACGACTCTCGGAAACTTTCGTCTTTTTAATGCTGCGGGCAAAAGAATTCCACGAATATGGAACTCACTGATAATTCTTAATTGCCCCTATAACAAAGATGTCGGCTAAAGGCTTAAAGGGGATCAAAAAGTCGTATTTTCCAAACGGCGGAATTACTTACAAAACAAATATTTGCTTTTGAAACATTAATTTCCAAAGCTATCGTAAATAACGGATGTTTTCTTATTAAGAAAGTATTTTACTAAGATTTTATGTAAACACAAGTTTGCTATTTAAAAGAACTCATCATAATTGCTAAAATTTCGATAAAATATCATACTGAAACTGGATATACAGTACGTTTATATATTGAACCTACAACGTTATATCCCGGAGGACTCTCAGTAATTTTTCTTACTTTTCTTCTTCTGTAAAAGTCTCTTTGTAGGTTGTTAACCCATATTCTGCACAGTCGTTCGATATTTCTCCATTGTTAATTATCTCCTGATGTTTAGAACATTATGATCTGATCCTTTTACTTATGTGATTACTTCATTTTTTTTCTTCTGTTTGATGTCTACTTGTCCACATATTTTCAATCATGTCGTCGTATTTTCTGTCATTCTTCTCAATATTCTCATCTTTCTCTATCTTCTTGGGTTATCTAATTGCGTCGTCTGAGTGACAGAGTATTTTATTTAGTTATGTATCCTCTTCCTTGATGCTTTACGTCACCTCATCTGCTCAAGAACATACTGCTTAATGAGTCCAACTGTCAAATTAAGTACGTCTACAGGTTCCAAAATTTGTCCATCTACTAGGACTTCCATATTGTTGTTTTGATCGATTTTTGCAATAGCCCTTTATGTTTATTCTTATTTTGGCTGTAATGTCTGTTGAATGCTGGAAGTTGAACATAAAAACCTTTTATACTGCACTCTACTGATTTCTCGATAATCTATTTTATAACTAATACTTAGCATCAGAATCTAATTATTTAGTCTACGTTTTTTCGCTACA
Organism: Diabrotica balteata; assembly: GCA_918026665.1. Taxonomy (NCBI): domain Eukaryota; kingdom Metazoa; phylum Arthropoda; class Insecta; order Coleoptera; family Chrysomelidae; genus Diabrotica; species Diabrotica balteata. Next base: position 145,569,263 of record OU898282.1, read on the forward strand.
AAAGACTTTACCAAACAATTTTTCTGATGTTGTTCTGATAATAAATATTTATTGGTGATAAATGTTACTATTACTACCGTAATTAATTATTTGGTATAGATTTATAATACAAAAATAATCAGTAAGCAAATATGGTACTAAGAATTTCTCCATGTTAAAGTTGCCAGATTATTTGCCAAGTTATTTGAATTTACGTCACCATTTTAACTTTTTCCAGTATTAAAACCGGGTAGAAGAGACTGATAAGTCTTATGTGAAGGTATGATTACATCAGGGCTCTGTATTAAGTCCATATTCATTTTCATTAGTATTAAATGAGATGAAAGAGTGTCAAAGAGACATTCCTTGGTGTTTAATGTATGCAGACGATGTGATGATAGTAGGGAATAATGAAAGATAATTAGAAATAACACTAGAACAGTGGAGACAATGTCTGGAAGAAAAAGGTTTAACATTGAGTATTAAGTATTTAGAATGTCCCTTCAAACATGGAGTTAAAAACCCAAAAAGGGTGGTAACCCTGGACAATGGGTCTATTGTGAAAAGTGATAGGTTTAAGTATTTAGGATCTGTATTGCAGAACAACGAGGAGATATATTATGACTTGAAATGAATTGATTAAAAGCAGTTAATCGATGTCAAGAACCGCTATTCTATGACGCTACCAGTGATGACGCCATTTTGTGGCGCTAGTTTCGTGACGCTCGCCTCAGCATTTTACTCTAGAGAAAAAAAAGTTATATTCGTTACAAAATAAAGTATTATAAGAGAGGCCAATTTCATAGTATCCCATTATCTTAATTCTGCCGCACACCAAACATACAACTGTAAAATTTTATTTCTAAGATAAGTTCTTTATTTAATTAGCATTTAAAAAATGCTAAAATATGATGATTCCACTTTATTTCCTTGATCCACGTGTCGACGGCGCTTAGATTTTTATGACGTGTTATTGAATTATCCCATAATTCTTGTCTTAAGTGATGTTATAAAATGAAGAAACCTGTTTCTCTAGTGAGATTTACACCATTAATGTATATATAGTTGTATTTAGGAATATCTTTAAAATTTCATTCATCTTCTTCGTCAATAAAATTGACTTCTAAATGAGGCTGTTTCTATTTAATTTTGTTCGTAGGTTATAACAAGTAATAAATTGGCAGAATACTCAACCTTCAGTGTTAAAGAAATTATTGTTTTAAATCTTCAATCTTCGGGATTTTCCATATTTAAAACCACAGTCAGTTTGGTTTAAAAATGGAGAACTAATAAATGTCTTCCAAATACTGTTTTCCGTTCCTCGTTTGCTACTTGATCCATCCTTAGTAACCAACATGTAGATACTTGATTTTGTGCTCTTTAATGGCCAGACTGACCTATTTTGCGCTATTTCCAGTGCTAGGAAATATTGCTCAACATCTCGCTTCCTACGTCCTATTATGCTAATGTCATCAGCGGAGGCTAAGATTTGCATTGATCTATTATTAATAGCACCCCCATCTCTAATTCGTGTATCCTAGACTGCTTTTTGCAGGACAATATAAAATAAGTGGTAAGCAGGTATCCCATTGTGTGAGTTCATCTTTTATATCAAAAGTTCTAGAATTCTCTCCAATCTAACACTTGCTTTTGTTAATCGTATAAGTTTTTCTAGTATACCAAAATCACACATTAACACCTTGACTGCCGCTATACTAGTTCTTACGTCACATGCCTACGAAGATACGTTTTGGTGTATTCTGTCTGTGCTTCACATGCACCCTATGGCATGTGTGCACATGTAAGTACTTCATGCCTTTTAGTACACAGAAGTATAACTTTTGCATATATTACATACAGAAAAGTATTATAGAAGTATTAATCTACTTTCCTTTCAAACAGGACATGCCGCCAACATCCGGTGTAGCACACACAGCTAAACAAATTTGCTCTTGGAGGTAATTGGATAAAATTAAAGGTGTTTATAAAAACAAAATACTTTACATTAAAATAAACAGAACAAATGCATTTTAAAATGGATTGGTAATTTCTGCTTCTTCTTATTTATGTGCCTTATTAAAACAAGGCAAACAGCATCCAGGTTGGCCAGGGCAATCCACTTTACTGTAATTTAAACCTGAAGATTTCAATACTTGACGACAGCTTCTACATGGCTTCCATCGTTTCCTTCCAGGTCTTTTAGGTTTGATAAAATTATGCACTCTTTTTTTTGGAAGTGGTTTTTCTTCACGTGATTGTATGCTTATTTTTTTAGAGCACATATTGAATATAATTAAACTATTAACAATAGATGTTCCAAGTATCATCTCAAATACTACTTTCCTAAAAAAATTAATAAGACAGAGATGTAACTTTTCGTAAAGAATATTTGCTAATATTTTGTAAGCAGTTGTCAAGAGTTATACCTCTGTAGTTGTCACACTGAAGCAAGACTCACAAACAAGAAGTAAAAGTTTACTTAATGGTCTGATAACCATTAAATTTTGCGTCTAAAAATTCATTACAGGTTTAATTTGGAATAGTTCTGATGATGTTTTCTCAATTTCTGAAATGTAAAAATAGTGACATTTTACAGTCCTTAAGCTTACTGTAATGCGGGAGCAGAATAGTGAATACCAGGCAGATAATAGAAAAAACAAGAAAACACAACATACAAATGCTGCTATGTTTCGTAGATTACACAAAGGCGATTTAGTAAAATAGAACCTCCTCTGGAGTATAACGGACAATATTGAAGTATTCAAATGCGTTCAACACAAAGAAAGGAACTAGACATTGCTCCACACTATCACCATTATTATACAACATATATAATAAGAAAAGTACAAGACGAATGGGATGGAGCAATCACTGTAGAATGCTGTAAAATTTATAGGCTGAATCATTTATATTAGCAGCAACTGAAGTCGAAATAATTACCATCACCGAACGGCTAAGCTGGATAATCAAAGACTTCATACTTAAGATTAATACGGCACATACACCAAGTAGCGAATTTTGAAGTGATAGACCGATTTGTATACTTAGGCTTCCTGATAACTAACAATGGCGATTGCTGCTCAGAAATCAACCGTAGACTTGCAATGAGCCGAACTGCAACAGCTAAATTGATTAAAATATGGAGAGACCGAACAATAAGAAGGAATGCTAATCTCAGATTGGTCAATACCCCTATTTTTCCCATTGCTACAAACGCAGCTGAAATATGGACTCTCAAAAAATCGATAGGAGTAAGATGCCTTTGAAAACTGGTTCTATAGAAGAATTCTACGCGTGTCCTGGACATAACATAGAGCCAACCTCAAGCCAACGAAAGTAAATTACTTTGGCCAATATTTAGAAGAACGCTGGCCATATAACTATTGGTAGTAAAAGGAAAAGTAGAAGGCCGAAGACCAAGAGGAAGATCTCCAATACGATGGGCAAACCAAATAAAGACTTTGTGGAAAAATCACTACAGGAAGTCGTCCATATAGCACAAGATCGCAGCCAATGGAGACAGCAAGCTAATAATATTTAGATTGTCACCACACCCTGACAAGAGTCCAAGGAGTGAGGAGGAGGAGGAGAAGAAAGCTTACTTTCCTGTCTGAACTTTTAAACTTAAGAATGGCTCCGATATAAGAGCGAATACGTGAGCATGGGTGAAAAATTAAATTGGCAAATCTCAGTTTAAAATTAAAAATCGATCTATTGAGACGTTTTTCTTCAGAACAATTCGTACGAATATTCCTTGATAAAAAATTCATCTTTTATAAGCCTCCAAAATAAGTGGCTCACGCCAATGCTCTCGGTCCTTATGCTTGACAGCACGACGTTAGAGGCCAAAGTTAATAGTTTTAATTGGAGATAAAAATTATAAATCCCGCGGAGTTAATAAAACTTCTTAAAAATTGCAGCTACTTTTTTTAATTGCCTTCAACACCGAACGGGGAAAATTAATGAAAGAACTTCAGAATTACCGGCCTGACTCTCGTTTTATTGTACTTACGAGAATTTAAAGTTCAGATGAGGATAATTCCGTAGACTATGTACTTCAGGTGGGTGTTAGCAGACTTAACTTTAAAAATGATGATTTGAAAAGTGTCGTAAAACATTCAAAATTTATGTGTGTTTGGAAATAATGTTTTTTATTTTCTCATTTTCTACAAGATATATGTTTGTTATCTTTCTTTAAAAAAATTGTTCCAATTTTTTTTTATTTTATTTATTTGTTAAATTTCTGCTTTGTTCTACTATTTTTGGCGCTCAAATATTCTATCAACTAAATATTCTGCTTAATCTTTATTCTTCAATCTTAATTATTATTTTATAACCTATTTTCTTATACATTTTTGGCTGCTCAGTAGCTAGATGGAAAATCGAAGGTATATTGGCCTAAAGTAGTGCCGAAATAATTAAATATTCTTCTTCTTTCGAGGGAACTCCTTAATACTCATTTTGAGCGTCGGAGTAATATTTTCATAATAAAATCCACGAGGAAAAAATTCCTGCAGCTGACTGTGTACCACGTATTACAAAAAAGAATTTATATCTTTGTATGTAGGTATATTTAAAAAACTCTTAAAAGGGCTTCATTGAATAATACAAACAACGTTTTCGGAATAACACAGGAAGTGGCAAAGGACTGCCACATTTGTCAGCATAGCCGTCATGGAATTTTTAGTATACGTCTGTGCAGCCACATTTCAAAGGCGTCCAGACGATTAATGGTGAATATTTTTAATGTCCATGCTTCGACACCGTATAAGAGGACTGACCAAATGTAGCATTTAACCATGCGCTTTCGAAGTTGAAGGTGCAAGTTATCATTACTGAAGAATGACCTCATTTTTAAAAATGTCGTGCGGGCTATCTCGATTCTACATTTTATCTCTTGATCTGGATCTAGTTGTTTAGTAATATGGCAACCAAGATATTTAAAACTGGACACTCTTTTAATTATATGACCATCAACATATAATCGTGCATCTTGATAAGCTAAACGGCTAAACACCATGTGTTTTGTTTTTGCACAGGTTATGTTTAGGCTAAATTCTCTTCCCACTGTATCAATGGCATTTAGAAGGCATTGTAATCCATTCATGTCATCACTTAAAATAACTGTATCGTCTGCATATCTGATTGTATTTATCAGAATTCCATTAACTTTCACGCCCCATTCCAAATTATGCAGCGCTTCTTTAAATATTCTATCTGAATATAGATTAAATAACAGTGGGGATAGTATACAACCCTGTCTGATACATCTTTGTATTTTACATATTTCTGTTGATTTTCCGTTTATGCAAGCTGTCGCTATTTGACGCCAGTATAACTTTTCTATGAATCGTATGTCTTGACTATCAACTCCTTTATCTTTTAATATTGTAATTAATTTGTGATGCTGTACTTAATCAAAGGCCTTTTCATAGTCAATAAATACAGCAAAGACGTCTTTCCTTTGATCTCGACATTTTTGCAGTAATACATTTAGTGCAAAGAGGGCGTCCCGAGTTCCCAGTCCATTTCTGAAGTCAAATTGTGTTTCATCCTGATCTTCTTCACATTTATTGTGGCAAAGGTGGCAGTGGCAAATTCTTCTAGAGTACTCAAAAGCTTTTAATACAATAAACCATAATTTGTTATTCCCTATTTTAAAAAATATAAAATATATTGGCCTAGAAGCGGGAACAGTTGATCCAATGAAATCCTGTCTTTTTAAGCAGTAAAATTTAATCAAAATATTTCTTCATTTCTAAATCTTCATACTGGTGTGCCTTAAGGATTTATATTAGGTCCAATTTTATTCTCTATATACACGCCCAATTTTCCGTTTTCCAAATTTAAAAAAATTCCAAAAATTAAATTGAAAAAAGTAATTCTTTGCATTTTTTCAATTATGTGTTCTTTTAAATAGGAACCACTATGTTTTCTGATTTTATTAAAAAGTAGATGTTTTAACGAAGAAAATGAGTCCTAGCAAAAATCAAAATTTCTTTCAGAATTTTCTTTGTACAAGGGATATTTTTTTGAAAAAAAAACTCGAATACCTCGGAAACTTTTGGATTTTTTTTGTTTCTAAAATAATTGTAATAATAAAGAACCTATTGAAATATATTTTAATCAAGTTTTATTAAAATTGAATAACTTTTACAGAAATGAAAGATAAAAAACGAAAACAAGATGAGAATGAATCGGAAACAGACAATGTTCTTCTTTTTCTCGCTATTTTGAGGTTATCTTAAAAATGTCATAAAACAAAAACTGTATAAATGTCGAAATTTTACCTGAAATTAAAAAAATCCTTTTTACCTTCTTTTAACCCCGAAATCACCCCCGGAACTTTTTGATTGTTTTATTTATTTTTATTTTGTGTAATATATCCCTTATCATAATCCATCATCAAACTTTAGATAGCATTTCACCTTTTTTGCTAATTTCCCTGTTGACTATATACTTATAATTTTAATATTGAAGTAAATTTAATTCGTCTTTTTGTTTTGAAGAAAATACGCAGAATAATGTACGGTGTCTACTGCTGCGGATACATGTACCAGTAATTTCATTTCCATACAAAACCGCTCGTCATGAAAATAGGATGAGATACTATAAATTATTATTCATGAAATAATTTAGAAGTTCCCGCTGATGTACAGATGTATCTGTTGTTGGAAGATCTTTCCGTTTTTCGCTACCACAATGCGCTTCTCTTTTCCCGATACATTTTCGTTCGTTTTAGTACTTTACTACTTTTACGATATGAGCGAATATGCTGCCTCGGTACACCATAAAACCAGAGTGACAAATCGTGTCAACTAAAAATTTGCCGGTTGAGCAGAGGTTCCAAACAGTCAATTTTTTATACAGTGCGGCCTTTGGCACTAGTTTATTACAACTTACGATATAGGAGAGATTATAATATGTTTCTGCTTAGAAATCTTACATATATTTTTATTTATTATTATTTTGCACAGATATATTTCATTCAGTTACTCTTTGAAAAGATAAAGCAAAACCTAGGATATAAGTTTTTAATCAACATAAATTGTACACATAATGTTAACAAAAACAATAAAAATAAATATGGCAGTAACAGTGACTTGTGTCAAACACTGACAGCATAAAGTTTCCTACAATATTCAAAATTTACAGCCAAAGGAATACCAAGGAGGTTAATAACATCATTCTCCCACACTATAATCTTCCAAATACCGTGGTAAATGACGAATTTTTCAGATCATCTAGATATTCCTGAATGAGGCGATAAGCTCAGTTCAAAACTCATTGGGGGTTAGAGAGAAACTCATTCCTCAAGGAATAATGAATCAGGTGGAGGGAAAGATGTAGACATATCTGCCAGGGGCTGCAAGTTTTACGTGATTGTATTGGATGAGGAATCAGTAAGGCTCGAATGTAACTCATGTGGGTCTTCTATGAACACTGATTCTTGACCTGGTATATCTAGTATTTCCCCTTCACCTCGTCCAATCGGAGCCAGATGACGATTAAACACTGTGGTCTCCCGTCTGTCTATCAGTTTAACAAAAGAGTATTCAGGATTTGCCTCTATTACCTCCCTTCCTCTACGATAGGCTGGTACTTGTTTTTCCTATCGAATCTTTTTATCAAGACATGCCTAGATTCTGCTAGCCATGAAGGTATTGTAGTCCCATTTGGAGATCGACGTGTTTGCACGAACATCCTTTTATGCGGTATAGTTAGTTGCGGTATACAATAGTGAATGAATGGAATGCAGCACTACAGGTGGTTATATTTCCCAAATCTCAATAGGTGCTTAATGTGATTTACAGGCCAGTTAAATAGCTTTCCAGACAGTAGAATTCAAGTTCTCCACTTAACCATTTCCTTGAAGATTACAAGCAGTAGTTTTACATGTTGCGATTCCTCTGGAGTTGAGAAACTCTTTGACTTTAGCTGATAGAATCTGGAATACTCATCTATTACCGTCAGAATATAACGATTATTGGTATTCGAAGGAACTGTTCTTTTAAAGTCAATACTAAGGCGTTCGAAGGGAGGTGTGACTTTTATAAGCTTTAGAAAAAGTCCCTCATTCTTAAAGTACCTCGGCTTGATTTTGGCATATACCCCACAGCCACGAATCATAGTCTTGACTTCACTGAGAGAGAAAGGCAAATTCTTTGATTTTATCCAATGAAACATACGTGTTACCCTGAAATGAGAAATGTAAGAATAAACAAGAGATATTTGAGATAATTATAATATATCTTATCCAACACAAAACTTTAAATATAAAAGATTCCCTTTGTTGATAATCTAACAAATAAGATTACAGCCCTCTTCAAATCATACACTAACATCAAAATTGGTAGATACAGCGGTATTAACAAAAGTTTTCTCGTGTTAAAAATAAGACACCAGTAATATACACTACCAATACAATCTACAAAATACCATATTTAGGCTGCGAACGTTGCTATATTGGACAGACAAGCTAATGGTTAAAACAATGTATTACCTAGCACAAACGTGACTGTTATAAAGATAAAAACACATGTGCTGTTGTCGAATACTCCACCAATATAGGTCACAAGTTTAACTATACTAATGTTGAAATAAAATAAAATCCAACAAACAGTAACTAATATTATAAAAACAGTCTGTTTCTCGAAATGTGTTTCATTAACAACTCAAAAAATGTTATCAAATACAAAGCAGATACAATTCAGTTAAACTGTATCTACAGCAATATTCTGCAATCCATTTAGTTTAAAATTAATTTACCATGGACCTGCTACTTTATTTTATATATAGAAATTTAAAGAAACCCGTCTATCCTACTGTACACTTTTTGTTGTACAAATGAGTTTGTGGAAAACACTCTTAAGATTCCAATATGATGTCACGTGAAGTATCCCGCATAAAAAAGCACTGAACCTAAGATAATAAAAACACTTTTAAGGATTTACTTAAGGAATCTGTAGCAATAATGTTAAAAACCAGAAAATTGGTCGTAATATTTAGGCCCTCATAAAGTTTTTACGCTACAAATCTGGGTTAAGGTGAGGTATATAAAGAATACTCCGCTAGATAGGAAGTATATACTCAGTTTTGTATAAACTCTTTGATTGGATGATGCAGAAAAACTTCTTATTCCACTACAACCAAAAATTATATATTCCTTGTGCTAGTATTAATTTTTAGCTATTACAAGTGGTATTGAAATAAAGAATGTTTGACACAAGTTGAAAGCTTTAGTATAAACTGATTTTTTAATGATTCTTGATCATTCATCCAATTATAAAACCTAAAGACAATAAAAAAATAACAATGAACATAAAGTAAAAAACTAGATCACTAGTTTTGTGCAGTTGTCTGATTGTGTCCATTAGGTGTCCATTAGGACATTTCTTATAACAGAGACATACATTAAAATTATGTCTCTTGACATATTTTTATTTTTTAAGTAAGAAAATAATCATTAAAACTTGGGATACAATTTTTGCTAAGACTTTTTCCAGATTGAGTAAAAGTGGCAACACTGCCAGATACTTCGATACAATTTAATATCACTCAGAAAAGAAAGTGGACCAAAAGTCCGAAAACGTCTAATTATCTCTCAAATGTATGGTCAAATGGTCAAAATTTTACGAAAACCGAGATACACCTATTCTGCAATATGAAGATTTCAAATTTGATGCTTGCCATGCTACCAGATTTTTTGAGTCAAACTAATTACAACTAAAGATGAACATAATAATTAAAAGTTTCCTATGATGCTAAATTAATGTATACCTAATCAAGTGTTCAAAAAGTCCTCCGTTTTTAATTTGACAGTATCCTAAAGATGATAGAATGCGTTTATTATATTTCTCCTTGTTTCTCTAGAAATTAATGTGGATTCTTTGATAATTCATTGCCTTAGATCTGCAACACTTGCTGGTCTAGTTTTGTTAATTCTACTTTTTAAGTATCCCCAATAAAAATAATCTGTTTGGTTCAAAACGGTGTGAACGAGGAGGCCATTTAATTTCTGATCTGAATAAAGCAGAACATTTACATCAAAATGAGCTGGAGCTAGGTCTTACTGAAACCATACGGTCGTAATCATCTTCATTTAATTATATAATAATTGGGTGTACTATAGTAATCTAGAGTTACTTTCATATAACTCTTTAACAGCGTTTACATAAGTTAGCGAGATATTTTGCTATTTCATGGAAAGCCACAACTTATTCAAGGGTATGCTATCTTATAGTTTTTTCAGGTGAATAAATATTAGGTGTAATTCATTGTCAACTTAGTTTTTCCGATTGGCTAAGACAGAAGAGAAATTATTATGAAAGATGCTGTATTCAAAATAAACAGAGAAAATCAAACAAACTTACAGAGAAGCTCAAAAAAAAAGAAAAATGATTTCCAGTGTTAAGACATCACCAAACATGGTATACAGAGAAAAGTTTACATATAGAAAAAGTTTATTAGTCAAATTGAAGAGAGTCAGGCAGGGAGAGAGAGAGAATAGACACACTCTATTCCCATTACTAAAGAAAAACTCATTATTCTAAAAAGGTCTGTCGTTTTCATAAACTCTACCAACTTACCAACTTTTTTTTTCAATCTAATCGAATTTATGATACCATTCCTTAAACATACTTTCAAAATCCATTCAATAAGGATCGCCCTCTTTTTTTAATCAGCCCTCAGCCATATTCTAGTTTAGGAACAAAGTATCCCAGCCGTATACTTCGAGGCATTTCTTAGTATAAGTTATACACTCTGTATACACCAATTTTTCTATTGACATGCTTAAATTATTTTCCTTTCTGGTTCCGCAAGTAGTTGCGATTTAATAGCTACCTATAAAGATCACCCATAAAACAATACGTCTAGGCGCTAAGTTTCTAAACACAACCATTCGCTAAACATCCATTCACTGTTTTTTCAGGTGATATACACACACTGGTAACTAATTAAAGAGAACTGTACATTCGGCCCACAGGTCGACGACGAGAGTGACTGGATAGCCTACACGGTTGTGTCGGAGCCCACACATCCGGATCATCGTTTTTCAAAGCCTACTTCATGAATAAAGCTGTTAAGGATAAATTTTGATCCGGCCAGAGCAGAAATGTGTTTTTATTGTGAAATTACTAACAGAAAAAATAGAATGCGATCGAAGATGTGGTGTGGGAATTGATAAATGGCTGTTGTCGGTCGTATTTTAGAGATGCATGAAATATGTGTCGATATTTTGGAATAGAAATTATAATTTATTCGTAAAGAAGAATATTGGATTCGACTTATTTCTCAAGTTTAAATTAACAATGACGTAGTTGACTAATTACTGTAATAACTGTGATTTTGTTTTAAACCTATCAAATTGACTATTATACTTATATTTGACTTAGACTTTTATATATTTTTTTTTTATATATTTTTATATATTTTATATATATTTATATTTTTAAAGTCGACTGAATTTTAATTATTATTGATTGCAGACTATAACCTTACAAACCTAAACAGAACCTGGATTATGACACTCTAAAAGACCCCGTAGTTTGTCAGCACGTAAGAGATGTAAAGAGAGAAAAACTAAAATCGCTAAATAACAAGAACAGAGTGTAGAACAAAAATGGAGTTATATCAAAGACGTCATGCTAAATGCGGAAAAAGAACATCTGGGAAAGAAAACAAGAACGCCAAGATATAATAAGAAATCAACCAAACAATTTAAAAAATATACGAAGAGCCAAGGAGATATGGATGCAAGAAAAATGTAAACTAATCGAAGACCTCAAAGTGAAACACGATCATATAAATATCCACCGAAAGATTCGAGAAGCCACTGGTCAATACAAGAAGAGAAACACACAACTCCTCATAAACAAAGACGGGAACCTGGCAATGACAGTTAAGGAGAACTTGGTGACCTGGAAAAAACTTTTCTGGGACTACCGAGGTAACCTTCCAGAAATAAATTGCATGACAGGGCCGTCAATACTAGAAAGCGAAGTGAAAGAAGATTTAAAACAGTCAAAGAATGGTAAGTCCACAGGTTCGGAGGAAATACCCGTTGAACTTATTAAGGTGATGAGTGAAGTGAGCACGAAGAAGTTAACTGAACTATTTACCGCCATATACGATTCAGGTAATATACCAGATGAATGGCTATTGTTACCATTTGTAACACTACCGAATAAACGATCTACGAAAACCTGCGAAGATTTCCGAACTATCAGTCTTATGAGTCATGCACTTAAGATTTGACTTAAAATCATACATGCCAGAATCTACAAGAAATGCGAAGAAAATGTCGGTGAAATGCAATTTGGATTCCGCAATTCCATGGGTACCTACACGTGAAGCACGTTTCACCTTACAAGTCCTACTTCAGAGATGCCGCGATGTCAGTTGTGATGTCTATATTTGTTTTATTGACTACGCCAAGACATTTGAGCGTTGTCAGCATCAGAAGATGCTACAAAGAGAAGCATTAGCAAGAGAAGCATTAGATAAGAAGGACATTCGGATCATCATGAATTTATACTGGAACCAGCGTGCTCAAATCAAGATCGAAGACCAGCTGACCGACCAAGTGAACATAATGCGAGGAGTAAGGCAAGGCTGTGTGCTCTCGCCGACTCAATATATACTCTGAGGAAATTTTTACCGAAGCCCCCACAAACCTAGAGATGGAAATGCGAGTGAACGGTAAATACATTAATAATATCCGCTACGCCTTTGACACTGTGTTACTAGCAACCATCCTAAATGATCTAAAAGCCTTACTAGACCGAATGAGAACTGTGAGCGTAACATACGGACTAGACCTTAATATTAAGAAAACTAAATTCATGGTTGTCCGCCGTGCAAATTTAGATCCTGGAGCACTCATGGCAGGTAGCGAAGAGATCCATAGAGTCGACAGATTCACTTACGTTGGAACTACCCTCAACTCACAATAGGGCGAATATTAAGAGATTAGATCCAGAATTGAAAATGGCAAGGTCTACATTTATCAAGTTGAGATCCTTGCTGATTGAAGCCACAGAAAAGCTGATTAAAGCCTTCTAGATGTGGATCTACAGGAGGATACTAAAAATCTTGAACCTTTATCTTTAACAATACTATTGAAAAATTGAACCTTTATCTTTAACGTTCGTAGTGGCCATTTTACCGAGCTCATCACACCTGCATGCTTCTGAAATTCCGAAAATGAGAAAAACCTACTAAACAAAAAAAAAGAATTAAAAAATATTTGGCGACGCTGGGATTCAAACTTGCACCTACTTGCATCAACTCGTTGAGCTACCAGGACTCATATGTCAACTTTACGGAATTATGAATGTAGCCTATCTCTAATACACTATTTGCCGTTTTTTTTAATATAATTATTTTTTCTTGGAAATATTTTACCTTCATTAATAAATAATGATCATCAGGGGTTTCTAGTAAAAATTTAATTACTTCCTCTCTGGCGACGGATTTTGCCTTATTAGCTTTGTATCCCTGGTTTTGTCTTTTCAAGAAAGCAATTAATTTTGGGTATTTAATTTTCACAGTTTCTTTTATTTCAAGCATGGTACGTAGAATCGAATATTTGGACCACAATGTAGAGGCTTTTAATGTATTTGCTTATATCGAAAAATACCCGAAAATAACATTGTATGGGTAAGTACGAATATGCTTTTCTTTGGCCCATTGTTTTAACTGTAAATACTGTTTTTTGTACTTTTCTTTGGATTTTTGGAGTAAAAAGGATTATACTGTTCCATTAACATTCTTTAATATTATTTTATATTCTGTAAATATAAATGTATATTTTGGATAGAGGTAGGTGAAAAAATAGTACAATTAAGTATGTATATATTCCATAAGTTTATACAAAGTTTATAACAATTAATTTGAGTAAAATTACTGGAGGCACATTACTGAACAACTTATTGGAGGCACATTAAAAAACAGACTTGTCTGCATAAAAATAAGATCTCAGTATGTATTTATATGAAAAGTAATTAATAAGATACAAGTGGCACAGAGAGCGATGGAGAGGTCAATGTTGGGCGTATCACTCAGGGACAGAGTTTCGAGTCAGATAGTAAGGAGAAAAACTGGTGTGACGGACGCAGTTGAAAGAATTACAACCCTGAAATGGAACTGGGCAGCACATGTTGCTAGGGTCAGAGATGGAAGATGGACAAAGAAAATTTTAGAGTGGAGGCCTAGACACGATGCTTATCGTAGTCGAGGACGTCCTCCAACAAGGTGGTCGGACGATTTAAAGCGCATCCAGTCTAACTGGATTCAAGTTGCTCAAGATCGGATGCAATGAAATTATTTACGGGAGGCCTATGTTCAGCAGTGGACGCAAAATGGCTAATGATGATGATGATGTATTTTGTACATATTTTAAAAAAATAATGATTATGACACATTAAATGGGGAAGAATAATCTTCAACTATTGTCGTTTAATCCACCATCATCGACAAAATTATTACACGTTTCTTGAAAGTTTTCCCATTTTATGGAGTATCAAGCAAACTTTTTATAGTACCCTTAATATCGAAATGGACATCTACATAGTTTCTTTCGACACATAACTGTACAAAATGGCTTTATTACGTATAAATCAGAAGTCTAGTGCGGTGAATTTCCGAATTCGGCGACCTCAATTTCGATGAAAAATGTCCAAGTTTCCAATAGCTTCCATGCAGGGCTATACGAGTGACGCCGCCACATTTTATATTTCTAAAAAGTACGTAGAACTTCTATATATTCGTTCCTCTGCTTTAATTTTATATATCAACTGAAAGATATATGAACATGATTTAGGTGAGAGGGGGTTAAACTTTCAGTGCCATTCTCTACACACGGAGCCAGTGCAAAAACGTTATGGAAGTGTGGAAACCTCGAAGAGTATACATTTTAATGTGTCGGCAGTGACGGGGCGCTATAGGGATATGTTTTTAGTGGAAGTTTGCAGCATCATTATTTATATATTAAAGTTGAGTTTTTAACTACATCTTTTTCAGTTATGTTTTAAGGGTGCATCAAAAAGAAGTAAAATTGTGGATGTTTTATTAAAAATCTTTAACAGAAATCACGTATACAGTGACAATTTTTTGCAGTTATGCTATACTATATGCTTAAAACTGTATGGAAGCACTGAATTTTCAAGTATAACGATTTTAATGATGCGTTGCCGTGAAATTGTACAAAAATGGTAACTTTCGGTGCCGTTTGCAACAATTTCAACGGCTAGAAGAGCAGAAGAATAAACAGGATTTTGAGTGGTCCAAGTAATAAAAAATAAGTCTACGTATTTAAAGGCCGGTTTTCTCTCTACGTTTTCTTGTACGATTTGTGGGTTATGAGTCTTGAGTTTTGTGAAGTTTGTTTAGTGATTTTTTGATTATGAATAAACTGGCAGCCTATCATAGTATGTTACATAGATTAACAGAAATTCCAATGTCAAGATACAACTTTGAGACAGAATTAAATATCATCAAGCAAATATCAGTAAACAACGGATACAACGAACAAACAACAGAGAAAAAACCCAGTATCTTCTGCTCGATTACAAATGCATGCAAAATATCAACAAAAATAGCCAAACACATAAAAAAGAAAGGAATAACACCAGCTTTCCGAACAAATCACAACTTAGGCAAATATATTAAAAACAAGAAGAGCCAAAATAAAAAAACACTTACACAGTGGTGTTTACAAACTTAAATGTGGGGACTGCCCAAAAACGTACATCGGTCAAACTGGTAGAAATTTTAACAAAAGAATAGCAGAGCATAAAAGGGCTTTCAATAATAGAAAAACAGATTTTACATACGCACTTCACCTTCTAGATCATGGTCATTCTTTTAATGACGAATTTAAAATTCTTCACATTCAAAATAAAAGCCTTAAGCTATCTTTGTTAGAATGTAAGGAAATCAACAAATTAAAAAACACAGATATAATTCTGATTGACCAACTTGAGACAAACAGTTCTCCCCTCCTCAACCTATTTCATTAAAGACTACTAAGTGTAAACGCATACCAAAATTAGATCACTTGAGAAAGGCAATAAGCCGAAACACCTGTAGTGATAAGAGTTTAAAATAAATTTTGTAAAAGTTTTGAAAACAAAGTTTTCAGTGTTTTATTGTTACAAGAATAAGAAATTTAATATTTACACAACTCTTGTGCAAAACTGTTGTTTCTGTACTAACAGAAAAGTATGGTAATAATAATAAGTGTGAATCGGTGGAATATTGAAGATGGTTTTCTATTAAAAAACAGCCTTAATCATGCCACATGTAGCATCTTGTACAGCCGAAAATAATTTTTGGTGATAGACCACTTAATTCTAGAGAACTTCAATATTTTTAACATTTCCCATGCTTGGTGAATGGAGGTAGAATGAAACTCCTTCATATTTAGAGGCATATTTAATTTTTAAATTTTTTAGCTGTTTTCAGACGATAATGTTTCATTAAGTAGGGTTTGACCGTTTATAAAACTGTACTTAAGCATTTTGATTCATTCTCCCATAATAAATTATCCCATTCTAATTAGTTAATAAGTTGGGAACTATTTCCGATATTTACGGAAACAGCACATGCTCATAAATATTTTTATTATAAAGTTCACTATCGGAAACCTATGCAACTGAATTTTCAGATCTCAAAACCGTTTAGGGTGGCAGATACGATTTTAGGCCACCCCTTAAGAAACCTGATATTAATGTCTATTCTAAAGCAATTATTTGCTTGAAATGATTTCTGAATTTAATAAATTACCACATAAACGGAAATGTAATAGGTAACAGGCAATCTTGCGCATTAGAAACCAGCTCCTTGGGGCAAAAATGCTGGTGATGAGTTTACCTACCTCCAAAGGATGCTGGTGATCAATTTACTGTATCTCGGTGGGTCTAATAATTTTATGGTGGGCTATAAAGTGATGAGTTCGTACAAGTTCGAAAAATCCTTCGAACAGTTTGGCCTAATCGAATTTAGAAATAAAATTTATGGAACTAAACAAACATGTCATAAAGCAAATACGGCGAATAAAATTGAGATAGCTGGGCCACACACTTTGAAGAACTCCACATTACATTACCAGAACAGTCAGGCCTAAGAAAACTTACAAACTTACTTAGTACAAAACTAAGTACAATACTGGACGAAAGGAAAGTCATGCGAAAATATCAAATCACTAGAGATATATAAAAGGTGGAGTTCGCTGGAGACTATTCAAATTTAATATTACAAATAAACTAATATGTAAATTATTGCTGTTTAGTCTACTGTTATATTTCTACAATAGGATAAATTATATTTTAACATTGGGATTAAACCATAATTAATTCTAAAAAAAAAAACATTTTTTAATTAGTTCGTTCGTTCAAAAAATTCTTAAATAAAAATTGTGAACATCTTTAAAAGTTTAATTTTAGCACCGCTTTACTAATGTTTATTATAAATAAGTTATAATACAGTTTTTTCAGGGATAATAGCAAAAATATTGTATATTGGACATAAAAAATTATATTATTTTAATCGAGGTAAAACCGCACTTTCTTTTAAGTTACGCTGTAACTTTTACTCTGGCGAAATTAACACGATACTTTTCACTAGAATACATAAATAATTAGTATCAAGGAAATATAATTGTTGTCAAAATAATCCAACTTCTACTTCTCTGCTAAGAACCCTCCAAAAATATACATTTTAAACTACGAAAGAAACCCAGCTGTGCCACGCATATAATTCAATTCGAATATTATTTCAGGAAAAAGGGGACTCACTTTCACTAAGTGCTTTTTATTTTTGCTCTTTCATTCTATCCTCGCAATGGTTTCGCGGAGATGAAGATGATACAGCAGTCTAAACTGTTGTTTGAAAGACGTTTTCCAGAGACATTCGCACGCCGAAAAAGGGTCAATATCACGGGGGGATTATTTATGATTTATCTTGTTTAAAGCGGTGTAGATGGTAAAATCTGTGGTATGGTGCGCTGTAAAATATATAATACGGATAAAGGATATTTTGGGTAAAATTGTTCTAAGTATATAGTTTCTTTGAACAGTTTTGTTTTTTACGATTGGTAGGTTGGCTAACCTTGTCAATCACCCTCCAATCAACCCCACAATCAAGATGCCTTTTTCATCATTCTCTTTTTCTTCCGTTGGAGCTTGGATCCTGCGTTGTGTCCTGCTCCATTTTAATTTGGCAGCATGTTCTCCGGCGTCTTTTACTTTAGTTTTGCTTCTAATCCAATTGGTGGTTTTTTTGTCTATAAGTCTCACCCCGAGCATTGATCTTTCCATCGCTCTTTGTGCTTTTACTATTTTATCCATATTGGACACTATACAAAAGAGATAAAAATTACAATTTTTCGTCTTCATGTATTAAAACGTAAAAGAATATTAGTTCTCATGTATTCCATACTAGTATAAAGAGACAAGTTCGTGATTAATGTATTCTTCCGATAATTAAAATAAAAAGAATGTTGGTTTTGTCTTTGGGCGGCAGTTATGCTGTCATTCTTTAATTCAGTCGAATGCCAGGCGAGCCTCCATTCTTCCTCGGTATTTCTGAATCAATTTTTGTCCCGATGTGAGCAGCAACTGTGGTGGGTGAGTGGTACCTACCAGATATAAATTTATAGGTAACAAGCTATCTGTTAGTTTTTGTCCGTCCATATGAATTATAGATTATGTATTGTATTCGAGAAAATTTATTTTATTTGTGTCGAACGGCAGCTAAATTGAATTAAAAAGATATTTATTACCATGCTTAAGACGGGATTTGCAACGAGGGTTCGTAAATTACGACGATGTGAAGGGCCGTACTGAAGAAAATGAGAGAGAACTTGAGTTCATTGCAATCGATTACACTTAGTATGTCTTAAATTTTGATAAATGAGCCATGCAGTTCTATACTTACCTATTTATGTATATTTAAGAATCGCGAACTGCGTTACAAACTAAGTTAAAAATGATGCGTGATAAACAATTTTGAAAGAAAGGTTTTTTATGGTATAAATTAAAAATTATTGTCCAAGTTTTAACTTATGCTTTATTTCTTCATTGACTACTATATTTTTCTATGAATAAACCACATTACTTGTAATAAACTTCCATGGATTTAACATTTCGAGTTACAGTTTGAATATCAACTTAATTTTCGGAAGTCTCTAAATTTTTAAATAAAATTACAAGCTAAAGATATACACATCATAATAAATATATAAATAGTTTTAATACAATTTAAATAAAATTACATTTAACATGTCAGATAAATAAAATAATTTTATTCCAAGTTAAATGTTAATTTAACCCTTAAATACCATGGCGGGGTCAAAATTGACCCCCCGCGTGTTTAATGCCAAGTTTCGCTACGGAAACATAGATTGAGCATTACGCGCTTTCTGCTAAATCTTCGACCGGTAGGTGATTTATCGATCTACGAAAATTCCGTTAGTTTATCTGTTACTACTGAAGAGTTAGACACGCATAGGGTCAATTTTGACCCGCTTATGGTATAAGTGTTTCTAGTGCAATTAACGAGTAATTTGAAATGGCGGGGTGTAGTCACAATAAACGTCCTCTGACACCCGAAAGAACTTGAAGAGGAGGGACAAAAAATTATGGAAAATGGACTAGATAGTGACAGTAAGTTTTTAGACCAGGCTAGTGAGCACAGTGATCACGAAACAGACAGTGAAGAGGAATGGGACGATGATGACGAAAAAAATTGGCAAATTAATAATTCCGAAACTGGTAGTGAATATTCGGTGAAGAAAGTGATATAGCTGACACAAGGGATGTGTTTTATGGCAAAAATAGGTACAAGTGGTCTAAAACTTCTCCCACCTTTTCTCGTACACGTAAGCATAATTTAATTAGTCATTTACCTGGTGTTATTGGAAAAGCTCGAGCTAGTATGCCAGAGAAACCAGTTGATGCTTGGGAATGTATTATTAGCCACTATATATTGCAAGAAATTCTTGAGAAAACCAATGAACAAATAACTAATATGGCTTCTAAATATAATTTACACAATTTATCGTGTCAATATACCAATCATCTTGACATAATTGAATTAAAGGCCTTCTTAGGCTTATTATATTTAGCTGGGTATTTAAATCCAATAATGAAGATTTAAGGTCTTTTATTTGCTACGAATGGTACTGGCCGTGATATATTTCGAGCAACCATGTCACTAAACCGATTTATTTTTTGCTTGGAAGCCTTTGTTTTGACGACCCAGCTACTAGACAAGAACGCATTGCACACGGAGATAAACTGGCAGCTATATCCAATATTTTTAATATGTTTATAATTAATTGCCAGTCCAATTATAGCTGTGGTGAATATCTCACAATAGATGAAATGCTGATTGCATTTAGAGAAAGGTGCCAATTCAGGATGTATCTCAAAAATAAGCCAGACAAATACGGTCTGAAAATGCAGTGTTTAGTAGACTCTAAGACACATTATTGCTAAATGGTTTTATATATACTGGAAAAGATACACGCAGAGCAAATCCAAAAAAGTTATCCATCCCCACTCTAGATGTTTTGACACTTATTCCACCAATTTCTGGTACAAATAGAAATATAACAGCAGATAATTGGTTTTCGTCCAATGAGCTCATAAAAGAACTGAGAAGCTATAGAAGCCAAGAAAAATTTCATATGTTATAACTCTAAAAAGAAATAAAAGAGAGCTTCCTGCTGAATTTCAACCCCAAAAAAACAGGCCACACTAATTCTGCCTTATTTGGTTTTAACAGGAAGCGAGAGCCTTGTATCTTTTGTTCCTAAGAAAAAATCGTGCAGTGTTGTTAGTGTCAACTATGCATCATTCCAATACAATGGGTAATGGAAAGCTAGAGATTATAAATTTTTACAACGAGACAAAATGTGGGGTGGATTCATTGGATAAGAAATGTGCATGCTATACAACTGGCAGAAGAACTCGTAGATGGTCTCAAGTAATATGGTTTCGCATTTTGGGACATTGCAGGATTAAATGCTAACGTAATTTCTAATGGAGTTCAGCAAAATCAAATAATGGAAAAAAGATTGTTTCTAACCACTTCAGGTCAAGAACTTATTAAGGCCCATTTAACTCGTAAAGCTCAGCAAACTTGTTTACCGAGAGAAATTCGTAGTGCCGTTTTTAAAGTTTCCTGACTTCAGGAACCAATGCCTGCCGCAAATCCAGAGCCACAACGACGAAAAAAGAGGGGAAGGTGTAAAATATGTCCATATTCCAAAAACCAAAAGAAAGAAAGCTCATCGTGCGAAAAATGTCGAGATTTTATTTACAAAAATCATTCCGGCATACAGACGTTATGCATAAGCTGTGTTGAAAATCAAGGTAAAATCATGCTTGTCATTTTTGAGATACGAAATCTAAATCGATTTTTTTTATTTTAGGTAGGAGCTATGATACCTAGATTTCACCATTGGATATAAAAAAACTGCACATTGTTATTATTTTTCTTATAATTCGAGAAAGTGCATAGCTATGTTAATTTGACTGAATACTAAAGTTTTTTTTTAAACACAGTTTTATCTAATTAACCACATTCGTTTATTTTTATATAAATGTAAAAGTAGCTGTAAACAAAATAATTTAAAATAAAACAAGTTTAAAAAAGAATATTTTTTGATACAAAAAACAATTAGGGGTCAAATTTGACCCTGCCATGGTACAAATTTTATTATTTTTGGCCATGGTAGTTAAGGGTTAAATTGTTTAAACAAATATTTTAACTCAAACAAGTTCATGATCAGTAACTAGTTTTAACCCTCTAGCTCTTATTACTGCTTGCATCATTCTCGGCATGTTTGCAAGTAAATTTTGGACATATGCTTAGGGAATTGCATTCTATTCATCCCATGCAGCCAGCTGAAACTGCTCTATCGTATTTGAAACAGGATTTCTTTGTCGTATGCTGCGTTTCAGCTAATTCCCCATGTGCTCTATTAGATTTAAATCCAGGCTAAATGGTGGCCAATCCAATATTCGAATTTTTACCTCATCAAGATGAGGTCGGCAAATTGACAGTGGCAATAAGGTCGGACATTATCATGAATTAACATGAATGTAATTACAGGGGAAGAATCGTTCTCCAACTCTTCTGTAGAAGTGGTTTTGACCATCTGACTTCCATAATAGGATTCTAGTCTCATCAGTGAGATGAACATTTTTCCAGTTGTCGATATTCCACTGAATATGTCTTCTTGCAAATTCTAAATGACGAGTTTTATGATTTTGGAGAAGACGTAGAAGTTTGGCAGGGCGTTTATGTTTTAAGTTTGCTTCTTGTAATCTTCGTTGAAGATTAACTAACTGTCCTAGACTGTTCCGTCTAACTGTTTTTGAACTTTAACTTGTCCAACATTTAGTAGCTCATTTCTGAGGTGCATCGATGTCAATAGGGATGTCGTGTAGACCAACCAAAAAACGGTATTGAATTAAGGTTGTTCGCCTTGCGCTTCCTTGACCAGGCCTTAACATCAATTAGAAAGAGCTGCATTCTTTTGCCATTGCTATTTAACCTTTACACGCAAGAAATATTTGTAAAAGCACTGGATGAGTATACTGGCGTACCAATAAGTAATCTAATATTCAGATCATAGTGATGTACTGATCAATAACATCAAACACATGCATCCAATTTAAACTTAGGATCAACAGAAAAAAAAACTAAATTTATGGTGATTAGTAAGAAAAACATCCAAATCATCTACATACATATGGAAACCGAACATATTGAAAGAGTATACTGATTCAAATATCTGAGGTACAAGGTAAATGATAAATGAAACTTTCATTTCATAAATATGTACAAATTAGAAGAAAAATGTCATTACTACAAATGTAATAAAAATGTAGCAATTCCTGTCATATTTTAAATAAAACGTCTATTATCAAGTCACCTCTGACAAAGACGTTGCCCAATGGCATTACACACATATAAAAATGGATGGGCCAATCAAAGAGACATAAGCTCATTGTAAAACCATCAGATAAATTGAGTATTCTTTGTATTAGGCCATTTATTTGTAAGCTTCAGCTATCTGATAAATATAAATTGATTATATTGTAGAAATCCTCTTAAACATTTATTGGTACAAAGGAAAAAGAGGTGCATTGTCTGTAACGAAATTTATTCGAATCCGTAAAAAACGTTATGTCTTTGTAACTATAGAAAAGCATCTGTGTGATAATCTCTTAAATCTATGTGTTGAACAGGTCCGAAATAGGAAGGAAAGATAAAACGTTGTATTAATGAGCAGTATTAAAGTATGTACGAAAACGCAGGGACGTACTGAGGAGATCGCGCATTTAAGCAAAATGTATATTTAAATAAATATCTAATATTTTATTAAGCTATTTTAATTATTAATCCTTTTAAATAGCTTTCAAACATCAACAGAAGGTATCCATTTGATAACTCATATTTAGAAAGCAATGCAGACTGCGTGTACGGTCGGTAAAATCCGCAACACAACACATTTTCTTTTTTATTCTTTTTTCTTCTTGTTTTATTATTTTAAAAATGTTTTCTAAATATATATATATATATATATATATATATATATATACAAACATGTACAGTGAAACGTACAGTAAGGGTAAAAGCGTTTTTAAATAAAAAAAAATTTAAAAGAAGAAACATTTATTTAAAAGTAACAAAAAATACATACATATTCTGTAAAAACATAAGAAAAAGGGAAGGGCTTACGAAAACGCTTCATTTTCGTCAATGGTCTTTATTTTTATCAAATAATAAATGAAATGAGGTTGAGGTTTTTTAATTGAGGTTTTTCCTTTAAGTCACACAACACTGTAGGTTCCTTTTTAATTAACACCAAAGACAGGCTGAACACACTTGACAAAAGTGGTATTTATAAATTAAAGTGTGATGATTGTGATGCCTTTTATGTAGGCAAAACCATTAGAAAGCTATCTACTAGAATATCAGAACATTTAAAAAGACCAAACTCTTCAAGTTTTGGTCAACATTTAGAGTCTAGCAAACACAATTTCAACATCAATACTGGGTCATATGTTTTGCATGACATCAGTAGAAAGAAAAACTATTTGGAGTTGGATCTATTGGAAGATTTGGAGATCACAAAGGAAACGAATGGAAACTCTCATTGTCTTAATACTCAAATTAATTTAAACTGTACTAAATTTAAACCTATTTTTAAAAACTTTATTACAGCTTCACCTCGTAGTGGACCCAGCTCGGCTGTCTAGACTTCCTGCACTGAGTTTATACATTAAGAATCTACCAATTTCAAGCTCTGTTCAGCATTACTATTGTATTTAACAATTTACACAACTAGCTTGCTCAGATTCAATTGATCCACAGTTGGAGTTGATTTCACTCTTCATACCTCTGCATAATCTACATATACTAATTCCACAGTTTTATATTTCAACACCTGTTGGTCAGTTGGTCTTTAGTAATGCTATTATATATTAGTTTTATAGTTCCCCCATTGGCTTGAGGTTTAACTGAACTACTTGAACTATACCCATTTACACACTGCTTTCAATTCTGATTTAATTTTAATATTTCAATTTCAGAGTCAATTTTCTTCTCGTTTTGCAGTATTGACAGTGCCTGGTAGACCATTTTATTGTAGTCAACTACCCACTGTCCAATAGATCGTTTGGTCTATTTCTTTCATTCACACTTTATGTACACTTCATTTAGCCGCAAACCTACAACCTTATTATTACAGACGGGTGTGAGTGTGAGATCTGGATTATGCAATCTAGTTTAAATCAAAATATTCTATATGTCATACTTCATCATCTGATTTTTTCAGTAGTAGTTCTAGTTGGACCTTTGCCCAATGACAACTTATACAGAATTTTAATATTTGCTGATCACAGATCCATAACTTTGACTGCCTATCAAAGTTGTCATATGTCACCGTATCATTTCCGCTTAGATCATTATCCCTCCAGATACTGACAGAGAATGTAGCGTAGAATCTTTAAGTAATTTTAAACTGTTTGTCCTCGTTTTAGTGTAGTGTTTTGTACAATTTTATGTTATTTTTAATGTTTCCACATTCTACGCTTGCCGGATAGTTCACATTTTGACGAAGTAAGTCTAAAACGTTAATCTCAAAAACTTTTTTCATCCATTAACTTCGAGTTTTTTATCGAAGTTAACTAATTTACTTCATCTAAAAAACGTTTTCTTAGCTTATTTCAGATGCCCCTGAAGATGCTATTTTAAGCGAAAGTACTTGGGCTTGATTTAATTAACTTGTGCTCGATAATAGCCTTATTTTCAAAGTTTATTTTTATCGGCAGATTGATTATAAAAACGGTCCAAGGACGTTTGTTTATTCCTTGAAAAACCCTTTTTTTTATCCTGATTAAGACATTCTTCATAGTCGAAACAAACGAGTACATCATTCCAGAATCAATACAATTAGACTAACTAGCATCCGTACGAGTAAATTAAGCAAACTGCTAATTGAAAGAGAGTAAACAGTCCCAGCAGTATATTACCATATCCCAGAACTCAACTTCGCTTACTCCGACGCAGCCACCAAATTCGAAGAGGCGGCTTTGCGGAATAAGTGTATCGCAAATCTGATTACTTTTAGGTTTAAAAGAAAAATAAGGTCAGTTGTATTCTCTGTACAAGTGCCTTTATTTCGGAATCGTATGGGAAAACAAAACGAGCTCCGTTTAATCAAGATCATATGTTCAGTTTGTTTCTAGTAATTTAACAAAATCTTTATTAAATTGTAACTGTCCTGTTTTTAATGAGAATAAATCTTTTTTATAATTGTCAACTCGCAGTGGTTAGATTTTTGCCTCAACGACGGCATTGTCTGTATTAATTACATTGAGCAACGCCTTTGTCCGATGTAACTTGATAATAAAAGTTTTATGTGAAACTCGGCAGAAATTTTTAAATTGTAATTAAATACACAGTCTATTAAGCATTTTCTTGTAATATCCCACTTGTAAATGTAAATCAACCGGAATATATTTGTAGATTACATTTTTTACTTGATTTTTGTCAAATTTTTATTAGCCAAACTAAAAGTTTTAACCATAAAATATCTGGATGCAACAGTTATAAGAAAGTTCCATTCTTAAATAAAAAAAAAACATATGAGCTTCTCGTTATTTTTATGTATGGAATGTAATTTCGCATTTAAAATGTCCAATTTTCCATGACTCTGGTGCATAATCAGGATAAATTTAACCGATGGTATGGGTTATGTTGATTTTGAGGGCCAGATGCTGTGGTGTATGACTTATTTGCGTAAACCTGCTGCTTAAGAAAAGTCCACGAGAAAAAGTCTAACGGGGTAAAATCGAACGATCCTGGTGGCCAGTGAGTAGTGTAGCACGTAGCGCCGTTATGTTTGAAAAAACATCCTTTCAGGTGAAAAAAAAATTTGAATCAATAACTTATAGCATTTGACTCCGCCAGCCCAAAATTCATGCCAAACAGTTACTTTTTCTAGATGCATTGAACGCTCTTGGATCTCATCTCGATTGGTATCGTTTCAAATTCAACAATTCTCTTTGTTGACATACCTATTTATCTAAAAATGGGATTTCCAACTGCTTCAGAGTCCACACAGCAAACAGGATGTTGTCCATCAGATCATTTGAATTTTGTACAAGTGCAAACCCGAGAGTTACGAGACAATATTTGCCTAGGTGTGATATGTGAAAGGTTTAGGTGAATGTGAACGACGTGAAATCAACCGTATGCTATATCTATCAATAGTGTTTTGGCAAAACAGACTAAATAAATGACAGCAAATTTCATAGATCTGGCTTCAACAATATAGCCGCTAACCAACTGTCAAAATGAACAGCAAAGTTCATATTGTATGACATGTTGTATGTAGATATGGTGTTTTCGCATCACGTATACGTATGTTGTTATTTGCAATTTCCCCGTTTTTGTCTCTTTATCGACCTTCTTTTCGCCTTTGAGACCACATAACAAAGCAACAAATCAGGCAAAGATCAGGAGTTCAAGACGTCATCGAAAGAACCACTACGCTTAAATGGAACTGGGCAGGCCACTTAGCCAGAACACAAGTAGGGACTGTGGACAAGACGTATTATGGAATGGAAGCCCAGAAACTATTAGAGAAGCCGAGGACGACCATCGACTAGATGGACCGATGATATAAAACGTGTAGCGGGAAACTGGCTACAAGCGGCCTAGTGTAGAGGACACTGGAAATAACTGAGGAAGGCCTATGTCCAGCAGTGGACGTGATTGGCTGAATAATGATGATACCTAAAGTCGTGTTGTTGTTTGCATTTTCCCCGTTTTTGTCTCTTTTCCAATTCTCTAGTTTACTTTTTTTACCAATTTTTCTTTGTCCATCTTTTTCTCTTTTTCCTTCTGGCGTTTTATTGCTGTCCGTTTAAACCAATATAGAGAATTTTATCAGTTCTAGTCAGCTTTAATGGTTTTTTCTTGTCAATTTAAAACTTGTTCATTTTATTAAGTCTTTCTTTTATTCTACTATAAACCCTCTATTTCTACAGTATTTTCTTTCCGCTTCTCTATTTTGCTTCTGATTTGTTTGTTCACGATCCATGTTTCATGATCCAAGTGAGATTATACCGGCAACTTGTTTATATTCAGTTTGGTGTATTCTCGAAAAAGTTTAAATCAATGTTACTTAAGAAAGGGAAATCTTCTTCTTCTGCTTCTTCTACTTTTTGTAGATCTTTCGATCTGTTTAATTCTGAAGCTACCTCTGGTTAATTTCTTGGGAGGTAGATTGCCAACTATCCCTCCATCTTTTAGGTGGTCTTACCGGGGGGTCTTGAACCGGGCGGATTGTTTTCTAGGCAATTTTTGGGAGTCTATTCTCATCCATTCGTCTGACATGGTTGTACCACATCCTCTTGCGCTGCCTTCCCCATCTTACAATATCTTGAATTTTGCACTGCTCTCTAATGTTTGTATTTCTCGATCTGTCTCTTCTTGTTTTCCCCGTTATTGTTCTTAATAAGAACATAGGTATAATATAATTAAACCTTTAATCATTTTCGTATATTTCTCTCATTGGAACACTTCTCTCCTAACTGTTAATGATTTTCGTGGAAATACCATGCACTGTATACATTAATTAGTTCTCACAGCTTTTAGCTTCTCCAAATTCATTACTAATTCAATTTTATTCTTGTCTGAAAACTTCCAAGTATTGTATACACTTTTTCTGCCTTTTCTAACAAGTAACAAGATCGTGGGCATCTAAAAATATAATTTACTACCTTAAACACAAAGTTTCAAAAAACTAAAAACACGCTTACAACTTCCAAACCTCTCGTTTTCGTGTTTTGATTTTTATAAAAAAATATCGCCACGTTGATTTATATTCTATTGTTTAGTTCATAACATCTGTTGTCTCGAAAACATTAACATATGTTTTGTCACAAAAGAGTTTTAAATTCTCGTGGGATGTATTAAACATACTTTACAAACTTTTTGCCGGACTTGCGAGTTATGTTTCTAGTTGGGATTTAATAGATGGAAGTATTTTAAAGATTAAATAATTGGGTTGTAGGAACGCGTGGTATGTGCGTACGTGAAATGTTTGCATACAAGATTAGTAATCAAGGATTTTAGGATGTGTGTCTCATGCGGTGCATTAGAATAAGTGAGGGCTTGAAAGCCAAACACGTTAAATCCACAGATGCAACTTTGGAGAAAACGACAAAAACTGCTGTGGCTTCTGTTAAGCTTTTTATTTTTAGTTTATCAAAAGTATGTTTAGAAAATAAAGTAAATTATTATGAGAAAAGCTCTAGTTTTATAATAATCACTAAGAGCTTTAATTTTTATTTACTTTTTTTTATTTTTTACTTTATTTAATATTTATTTTATAATACTTGTTTTGTGTTTAAAAGTTGTACTTTTAGCTTTGGTGAATTTTTTTTAACAATATTCTAAAAAGTAAAGAGCGATGTTTTGTTTTATTTAAAATAAAAATTTCATTATCATTACAATCTTGTCAACTATAACTGACTTTAGACACACACTCCTGGTCCTTTTTCAGTTATATGTTACAAATCTTTCTTCAATTCAGGATCAAGCGAAAAAGTGAAAATAACATTCTAGGGTTGGATTTGTATGCTACTGGAAACCAAAATGCAATTCCAGAAGCGTTTTTAGATCGAAATTTTTTTTTACTGTTTACTGAAAGGTTATTTTAGTAAACATTGAAGAATTAAGGGTTAAAACATTTTTTTTACCTTTCATAAGATAACTGAAATACAATTATGCTAGTAAAACTCTTCACCTTGGATAGTAATTATGTGTGGCAATTTTGCTTGCTTAAAATAATATCTTTTTGAAGCCTTAAATTTAAAGTACCATTTGCAAAGAAGTTTAAGATTATCTATTGTTTCTTGTTTCTCATAAAAATTTGTACGTCCACGTATGGTCATCGAACATGAAAGAATGGCCTTGTACGGGAAATATTAAATCTTCTTCTTAATATTTTTTGGTAAGCTTAGCAGCTAACTTTGTAACATTATGGTTCAATTTTTATTTTGGCCGTTTCAGCTCAATTATCAGCAATCAGCCTAACTCTAATCTGAGATTTATCCCAGTGTTGAAGTCACACATGATGCTATCACGTTTGGACCTTTTGGATAGGTTCCTTTCGTCCATACGTAGCTAAAGACATTTTCTCTAGATATTTTGCATTGAGAACTACCAAGAACAATAATAAAAAAGGGTAAAGTTGACGCCGATAGTAAGCTTGCTGGTCTAGAATTTTGGAATTTGTCGAATTTTTCTGCCAGTCGAGCGAGAGCATAAAAACTCCCTTTTCTTTTGCTTTTTCTTCTTCTTAAGGTACCCTCTCCATTACTGAAGGTTGGCAATAACTACAACAAATTGTTCTCTATCTTGAGCTGTTCTTAGTATCGAATGTGTGTCCATGTCTGTCCAATCTCTTACATGTTTTAGCCAGGTGCAGTCTCTTCCTAGACAATTTCTTTCTTCCACTTTCCTTTCCATTATCAGTCGTAGTAAGTTGTATTTTTCTCCTTTGTAAATATGTCCTAGATAAGTCGTTTTGCTGGTTTTTACCATATTTAGGAGTTCTCTCTCAGTCCCCCCATCCCTCTCAGCACCTCGTTGTTGGTCATGTGCTCTGTCCAAGAGATATTCAACATCCTTCGAAAAACCCACATCTCAAAGGCTTCTACGCGTCTTATACTTGTGATTCCGAGAGTCCATGTTTCCACTCCGTATAGCAATATGGAATAAATCAATGTTTTTACAAATTCGTATTGGATATCCAACGATAAGGTACAGTTCATTAGTAATTTTTTATTCGTTGAAAAGCAGCCTAGTATACTCTATACGAGCACGTGTTTCAACGTAGTCAAGATCGTTTGTTAACCAGCAATCAAGATACTGGAATTTTTGAACGGGTTCCATCTGTTTGTTGTAGAAACGAATATTAATGTCGTCATTTGGTGCACGTGTAAAGGAGATGACTTTTGTTTTATTTGTGTTTATATTCAGCCCCAAGCTATCTCCCTATCTGGTTATGGCATTCTAAAGTCGTTGCAAACCCTCAGCACTGTCCACAATCGTGACTGCATCATCTACGTATCTTAAGTTGTTTACATATTCTTCGTTGATTTTTATTCCGTCTTCAATATTTTCGAAGGCATTTTGGAAGATCTTTTCAGAATATATATTAAACAATAGAGGAGAAAGTACAGAGCACCTGGCGAACTCCTCTTTTTATTGACATTTCTGCTGTCATACATTTGTCTATTTCAATAGACACCATTTGATCCCAATATAGGATTTTAATAAAGGCTACCCTATTATGGTCTATATCATGTTGTGTTAGGATTTCTTAGTTATGTGTGTTTTACTGGATTAAACGCTTTTTTGTAGTCAATAAAATAGAGAAACACGTCTTTTCGTTGATCTCAGCATTTTCAGCATTTTTGTAATAATATCTGGAGGCCAAATAATGCCTCCCTTGTACCAGCTCCATACGAAATCCAATTTGATTGTCGCTCAGATTTCTTTGTCGTGTATACGTTGATGTACAATTTTATGTAAAATTTTTACAAAATGCCTCATCAAGCTAATTAATCTGAACTGTGAGCATCTATTTGCTTTATTTTTCTTGCGCATAGGTATAAATGTTGATGTGACCTAAGCCAGTCTTCTGGAAGATTCTAGTGGTATATATTTTGTTAAATAGTAGTGTTAAGGACTGAAGATTTTCTTCATTGATAATTTTTATCGTCTCTACATATATCTCATCTGGACCTGAGGCCTTTTGTGGCTTTGCCGTATTAATTGTTTTGTAACTTTCGATGTTAATATATCAAGTATTGTGTCTTATACTATATTCATTTGTGGTTCTGTTCTCTCCTCATCAAACAGATCTTCGATGTATTTTCCCATATATTTCCTACATTTTCTGGGCTATATACTATTTGGTTGTTATCATCTACTAAAGTTGTTATGATGAATTTTTTCTTCATATTTGTGACTTTCTTAATCTTTTTTGTATGCATTGAAGTACTCATGTTTTTTTAGTAATTCCCTCAGTTCCTCACATCTGCACAATTCATCCATTCTTCTTTGGCGTTCCTGATTTTGTTTCGGATAGTTCTCTGGGTTTCTTTATATTTTACTTCATTTACGGTTTTTGTAAGATCTTCTTACGTCCATCAATTCTAGGATTTCTTCTGTCATCCATGTATTCTTTGTTTTTCTTGTGTTGTCTTGTAGCTGTTCTATTTTGCTTTTAGTAATGAGAAAAAAGCTTCTACCTCTTTTCTAATACAAAGTTGAGCATACATCGACTCAAGATGAGCCAAAGCCCAAAATAAACACATATTAAAATTAATTTCAATTGAACACTAAACTTACATTACCTTTCAATTCTAAAATTCTTCTGACATTCGTTTATCAAAAACTCTCTAGCTAAACTCCCTCCTTTGTTCTACTTACACAATCTAGATCAAACATCCAAACAATCCTTCCTATTTGTTTGGCTGCCAAAAATCTCCTTTTCTGTAATCCTTCCAATGAATAATAACTTATTTGTACTTACAGATATGAAAACCTTAGCTACTGCAACTTCTTCCAATCAGCATGAATAGACCAGAACTGCTACCACTTTTTAAAACTTTACTCTCAAAAAAAATTTACTTTTACACGTAAAAATTTGACTAACTTAAAGTAAGAAGCTTAGTTACAAATAATAGTTTAAATATATATTAAAATCTATATCGAGTGAAAGAATAAAGGAAAAAATGGAGTTCAAAAATGGTGTGAAGAAGAATATACAGGAAGTAAATTTACTTATATGCCTTAAACATTTTTAATATTTTTGGCTGTGTGTTTTTTATAAAACATGCATAATCCAAACTTCGAAGTATTCAGTAGTTATGAGTCCCTGTAACATGGCAATAAAACGTGATGGAATTGCAGTTTCTAAGTGCAACAATAGTTAGTTAGCAAGAAAACTTTAGATCACCGTTGGATGCAAAATGTTTGTCCTGACCTTGATTTGATGGTAATAAATGTAATTTCTGAAAATGTTTGGAACTTAGAAACTACCCCAAACTGCTTTTACTCGGTATTCCGTGTTTGTCGGCTCTTAACAGCACTTTCAATATTACGTGGGTAGATGAAAATTGGGCATTTGTGTTCAGCCAAACATTAGAGTATGTATTTAATATTATTAATTAGTTTGAGACAGTTTATTTAGTGAATATTATTATCCCCAAAAAGTAGAAGCAAAATGTTATTTGTATCAAAGTATTTAGTAAATATTAATTAATCACTTTAGGCATCATCTCCTTGTAATTAAATATTTTGGTGGTGAAGAACTGAGATGGGAAGAACCATTCCAAACCGAAAAAAACTTCAAGATATGATCTTATAACTGGAAAACTATTAAAAAATCTACCAAGAAAAGCCATAGTTAAGCTGACACACCTAATAAACGCTGACCTTAGATTGAGATGTTCCCAGACTCTGGAAAGTAGCCAAAGTCATTATAATTCAGGTGTCTTCCATTTTCTATTGCTTTCCAGATTACATGTTTGATCATATTTTCAATGTTAACGATGATGCTTTAGCATGGCTGTTTGATTGAAGTTTATTTTATGTCCTGTATTTATGAGTATTGTACAAAAGACGCCAGTCATTTTTCTTTCTTCTTTTTTCTTTTCTTATCTTTCGATGGCATTTCAATGTTCTTGTTTCTGTATTCTTTGATTGGTGTTCCCGATGTATGATGTGGCGCATAAGGGATCTTGTATAATCCAAGATTTTTCAATATAATTTGCGAATACTACACTAAAGTTGGGCCGCCGAACAGATAGAATCCTAAGGCCGCGTGATCACTAAGTGTCGAAGAGTTGCAAGGTTGTAATTCTCTTAGAAGCCGTGTAAACAACGCACCATATTAAATAAAATCAGTTTGTGTTAGATTCTCGTTTGTTTTAAATATGAATGGAAATACTCTTTGGCTTCCAAGAAAAAGGGCAAAAAAACAAAATTTACTCTGAAGAAAAATGTGTAATTTTAAATACATATAAAAAAGCATTTGATGAGTTAAACGCAGGGAAGGGCTGCGAATGTGTTATTAAATTCACTGCTGAAGCTACAGGTAAATTGTTTAATATTGCTATGTTATTAATAATAATAATAATACTTGGACCGCACTGTGCTTACAGACCAACCAGTTGTGCATAATAGACCAAATCTCATACTAGTTAATAAACTTACTAGGCAAACAACACTTATTGGCGTGGCGATACCCAACACCAATAATTTACGTGTTAAATACAACGAAAAGATCGCCAAGTACAGAGATCTAGAAATACAAATCAGGAGACAATGGAGAATGGAAAGTACCCAGACAGTACCTATTATTCTATCTACTACTGGTGTTATTCCCAAAATCCGCCTAGAGAGCATGAAAACAGCTGGGTCCAAATGAACATTTTTATAAGACCATACAGAAAGCGGTACTCCTTGCAACGTCCAAATGTGAAAGAAAATTTTTGGCAGATACTCCAACATGCCAAGTCACCTAGGGCTCAATAACACGGAAAGAGTCCCACCAGAGCTCAACCCTTTTGATACCGTAGGTATCTGGGATGAGTGAATTTTCCCCTTAGAGGGAGTGTGAGCCGTACGGCTAAATATAAAAATAATTTTAGGTATTAACAAATCATCTGTTTATAATATTTTAAAAGAACATCGCCAAAATAATGGTGAATTCAAATATCCAAAACCTTACCAAAGATCTAAAAAAAGTGCTAGATAAAACTACCGATGAACATAAGAGCATGATTCGACGAATTGTTCACAGTTTATTTTTACTAAATGAGCTTCCAACGGTTCAGAAAATTATGCAAAAAATTTCAGAAAACCCGAGTATTTCAAATTTAAAGAAAGCTACTATAAAAAAAGTGAAAAAACTCTAATTCAGTCGAATTCGGCTCAAGGTAGAAAAACAATACCTGAAATCCGGCACTTTTCAATGAACATCGACCCTTTTTTTTAATATAGAACTTCAATATTCTCATTTTATTGATTATTTACCTTGCATTATTTGCTGCTTCAAACTGATTGCTGACATAAATTTTTACATAAAATCATATTGCAACGCAGCAGATTTGATTTTGGTTCAAGCACGTTATGGTTTGAGAATGAAAAATTCGATGGGATTGATTTTAAATAGCGCAAACGAAATCAAGAAGATTCTTTACTTAAAATGGTTGACAAAACCGAAAAAAAAAAACATTGATCAGTAATCATTACATCACTGTATGCAGCATGACTCGTAATACAGATATATCATGTGTATACATGAATTGTTATTGTTTTTGAATCGTCTTTTCAGAAGACGATAATTATAATACCGAAATTCCAATTTGATATAATTTTATGACTAGTTGGTAACACTATTCATACTACATAATCCGTAATAAATTGTAAATATCAACTCCATTATTACAGGTGTAAATCGAACTTGTGACGTTGGGAACTGCAACTCGACACCAGCGCATGGCGTTCACGAGATCATTCTATCTTTCTCTCCTCTCTCTTCTATCATTCTTCTCCTGTTGCCGACAAGAATATAGAGCGTAGAATAATTTTAATAATTTTAAACTGTTCGTCCTTGTTTTAATGTAGTGTTATGTACAATTTATGTCCAATTTCATGTTTATTTACATTCTGCGCTTGCTAGATAGCCCTAATTTGACTAAATGCCCTGATGATGCTGTAGAAAGCGAAAGTACTTGGGCAAGACTTGATTATTAAATTTGTGCTCGATATTTGTTTTAATTTTTCAAAGTTCATAATTTTATCTGTTCGGCGGCCCAAGTATAGCCCAAGACACCCCTCTTCACATTTAAACTCCATTTTAATTTTTGTCGGAGGACAATCTTTCAAAAGCTATCGAATTTTACTTTTCTCGCGCTTCTTTGACATTCAAAACTGCCGATCGCTTCAAGCGTTGTTTCTGAGGCAATGGTTTATTCTATTTAAATAGTACTAATAAACAATTTTGTTTAAAATTATCTCAGCTACATTTGTTGTTTGAAACATTTTTTTCTACGGCGTACAGATTTTTGGTAAATCGATTTTTTTCCATTTCCCCGACCCCCACGAGTTCTTTTTGCATCTTTTTGAAGTCTCAAAATTAACATTTTCAGCAAAATTCAGCTTGTTTGTCTCGTTTTTAAAAATTAAATCTCTGACAACTGAATTATATGAAAATATTCTAACAAATGTTATTTTTTGATTTAATTCTACTTAATAACTGTTTATTTTTAAAACTAAACTTTCCTACATTGTTCGCTGCAGCTTTTACGGGTCAAATAAAGTACTTTTTATCAGCTGTTCATTGTTTAATTAAATTTAGATTGAAATTTTTACACTACGTAAAGAACCGCCATAAAATACCCACACACATTAAGAACCACGGGGATGCAAAAACCGGCATTTGTTAAGACTAACAGCCACTGAAAATTCATTTTGACACACCTAAAAAGTCAAAAAGTAAGATGTAAGCACAAATTTGCAAAAATCTTACAACATCCCGCAGCGTCAAGTGTCTGTATGGAATTATTCCAAGTAAAAAACGATTTTTAAATGGCAGACCACCCACGGATGAAACCATTTCGAAATGGATATAAAATAAATTTTAGAATCAGGAGAGTCGTCTAATAAGGGTAGCACCATGTCGTTGGTTCTGTTTGTGTTTTTGTAGATCACTTGAATTAGCATTTCTTGATATTTTTGCTACAAATTATTGGAATCGGAAGTTTCTTCTAGTTTTTCGTTGTAGCAGTTAGAGACTTCGTGGTAAATATTTAACGATAAAATATAAAAAAAATATTTGTACCATCAAACCGTTTTACCTGTTTCACTTCCAATATACCTTTGTAAATTTTTTTGTATCACCATCTACTTTGTTTTTCGAACATTAGTTAATTACTGCTCTTGGTTGCTACTTAATATAGCAATTCTTGAAATCGTTTCTAAGTATCTAGTTAGTTTATGATCATGCCCTCTTCGCAGTTATAATTTGTATTTTCTATTAATTTATTACTGTAGATGTTGAATAGCAGAGGGGATGATTGGCACCCTTGGTTTATATCTCACAATTTCTAAGAGTTTTTCGTATTGAACATGAAAGTCCATAGCATACCAAGAAAAACGTTATATTAAAAAAAAAGTAAAAATGGACTATTTTAGTGAACAGATAATAGTATATTGAAAATAAAAGTGAAAAATGGACTATTTTAGTGAACAGATGTTAAATATTTTATATTTTTATGTGATAACCTCACAAAGTCAGTTTATTACTATGGCCGTCAGATGGCAGAAGTATCGTTATTGTTAATAAAATAAATAAGAAAGGTTAGTAGGACATTTTGCACAATACTGTCATATTTTGAGATATGCCGTCCTTTCTTAAAAATACAAAAAGATAATACACTACTTTCTGTAAAGAAAAATGCATTATTTTGAGATGTGTCAGTCTCGTAAAGATGTTGAGGTTATATTTAAAATGAGTTATAATATTCGTTTGAGCTATGTCAGTATTTTAGAGAGCTACTAGAACTTTTAAATTTTTGAACCCAACTATCTACACATTATTTCGACTGATGTCCTAAAAAAAATAAATCCAGTTGGAACTATTTTAGTTTATAAAAATGTCTTAAGGATTTAGGAGTAGTCTTATGCTAAAGTTGACTTATGACAAACAGAATAAAGACAGTGTATTATGAAAAGTTAAAGATAAGTATGTTTTTAACTATAATTTACTGGGCAATGTCAGTATTTTTATGTAAGAAATATACATTTGTAAAAAACACGTAAAATAATTTTAATAAAGAAGTGAATTACCGACAAACACCGAAACATTTTTTTTAAGAAGAGCGTCACAACTCAAAAATTGTTATGGTCTAAAAGAGGATACAAGAAATATCAAATTGACTATAGCTTCTACAGGTTCATACATTCCAAAGCAAAAATATAAGCCTGTTCACAGTTCACCCACAGTGGGTAAAGTTTTATATTTTCAATTTTCATCGATTTTTTAAATGGCCTTTTCTGAAAATTATCACATTTTGACATATGATGATCTTGAATGACGATCTCTATGATCTCTAAAAACTATGAAAACACAAATTTCTAAAGGATTCAAATTTCTGAAGATATACAGTTTACCAACTATGATCTAATTTAGGTCTGAGATACCGAATCGCAATATTCCTCTATTTTGAAAATACTTGAGATGTGCCACCGAAATAACAGTTACCTATATCGTTTAATTGATATCAATTCAATCGCTAGAGGTTTGACTATATTCCATGTCTCAGTTCTCTTGAAACATCAAGACGTAGCAGAACTAATCTGACTTGACAATGGCAAGTGTGACCTTGCCGAAACGTCGTCAAAACAATGGTTTTTCTAAAAACCAAAATTACTTAACGCGGAGTCAAACCCGGAAAACAACTGAAATCACATATAGCTCCCGCGGAAACTTCAAATCCAATATATATATATATATATATATAATATATATATATATATATAAAGCTCCAGCTAAACTCGTTAAATTCCCAAGCAATAAGTTTTTGTAAAGGTTTATCCGATAAAATAAAACCTCTTGTCTAGTGTTCCTACACCCGGCAATCAAATAAACCTCATATCTAAAACCTCCAAATTCTAGATATTAACTGTGAGACATATTACATCGCTAGCCCATCAATACAGGTAATCTTGAATAATTCAACCGAATTCAATAGCGAATCGACCTTCGCTTTCAGAACACCTGAATATTATAAAATTGGAAAAGTCAGACGGCGGAATAGTACGTCTACACAAAAAGAGAACGACGTGAGAAGTTTATTTGAAGAAAAAGGTAAAGGGAGATTAAGTAAATGTTTGGTTTTCTGCGACGGGAATATACAAAAACTCACCTGTGAAAAGAAGGGTTTTTCTATAAACGTAAAAGGTAAAGTGCTCGGAGTGAATGCAAAGAAAGTTAGATATTGCACTTGGTAAAAGTAATAAATTGATATTTGGAATAATGATAGCACGTCTCTGAAATATAGAAATAGAACCTGGGGCAACAAAAAAATTATATTTTTTAAATTATAAAGCGAGAAGAGAGAAGAAATAAATCCAATTAAACATGTTTAAATAGAATTGATTTCAAATTGATAGTTATATTCGATTTGGAAATGCATGGTAGCATAAATAGATCTATGAGAATAGAGCGTTCAAATTGCATACTTGAATTGTAACAAGTTCTATATGAGCCTCTAGAGAAATGACTGCCCACACGATTATTCCACCTCCACCAAATTGAATTCTTGGAGTAAAACAACTTTGCTGATAACGATCACCAGCTCTTCTCCATATCCTAAGCCGACCATCTGATGAATCTATTAAAGACTAAACTGGCTTGGTCATCTAGAAAGAATGCCAGATAATCGAGTTGTAAAAGTAGTCCAGAGATGGAAGCCCCGAGGAAACAGAACAAGGTAAAAGATGATAGACGACGTAGAGAGGAATCTTGAAACCATGAACACCAGGTAGTGGCGAAGGTGAGTGTCCGACAGGGCAGAATGGAAGAACATTGTTAAGCAGGCAAAGACTTATAAAGGGTTGTAGCACCATCAAAAGAAAAAGAAGAAGAATTCGGTCATATGAAATAAAACTCAATTTGTTTTAAGTCTCAATATTTCGTCACGATTGTGTGACTTGTGTTGCAAAATCTTGAACTGCAAATTTATTACAATTATTAAATGTTAACAAAGCGTATATTCAGTTTTGGTTCTCGTGTTTAGTACAATTCTTTGTCTGTATTAACCTGTGTTATCAAATAAACATTCTAGTTTTTAATTAAGAAAACCAAAGGAAACTCATTTTAATAACAAACCAGCTGCCTTTGTGTACGCTTATTTAGAAATGAAGAAGAATTATTAACGTTGCCGTATAAAGCGACGATGTTGGCAATCAACGGATACCAAAACAGTTAGTACGTACATATTTCCCTTTTTAGCAGTGGTCTGGTACATCTGTATGAATATCTAGTCGATTTCGATTTCAATATTTGTTTAGCTTTGTAACGATGCGGTGAATTAAATCATCTCGGTTTTTCCAGGGACGTATTCACGGCAATTTCAACGGGAAATTCATTAGATAACAGGGATCCTCAACAGAATTTCTTTGAGAGCCTAATACTTTGAATGAAGTTTTCCTCAGGGCCGCAAGTACAAGTGCTGGTATGGAATAACTTTAAAACTATATGACTATAATATATGTTTATTACAAGTTACGTAAAAACAATATAATTATAAATTATATGGACTGTTTGCATGTAAAAAGTAGGAAAATGTCTTTTACTTGACTCCAGGAATGTCAAGTCCTGAATTTGTTAATTCTTTGATGTTGACGGGCGAAAATTTTCACAGCTCTCTAGAACGCTATCTATGTTAGCAGGTTGGGAAGAAATCGAAATTCTCAAAATGTTTTCAACATTCTCACTAGTTAGCCTAGATCTGTACTTGTACACAGACATATTATGTTGATGCAAAAGACACAAAATTTTCTGAGCACAGTCAATTATGTTATCAAATTTGTCATTTTCAACTGCTTCCCAAAACTTTTTCCTTCTTTTTTTATACAAAAATGCTTTATCATTCTGAAGATCAATTAACTTATTTTTCAAATCCCTAGCTTCGTATCCAAAAATAGAAAGATGAGCTACATTTGCTGTTGTTATTGCCCATGGATTTTTCACCAAGCGAAATGGTTCTTGGAACTTCCTGAAGTCACTAAACCTCACAGACATTTCATTATTTAGGTCTGCTAACATCTGTATTTTCATCGGACATTGCTTTAACGAAAGGAAAGCTGGAATAATCTTCATTTGACGATTCTTTAATATACATATTCAGCTTCTGCTCCAGTGAAAACACAATACTCATCATTTTCGTTACAAT
This sequence comes from Diabrotica balteata, assembly GCA_918026665.1. Lineage (NCBI taxonomy): Eukaryota > Metazoa > Arthropoda > Insecta > Coleoptera > Chrysomelidae > Diabrotica > Diabrotica balteata. The sequence continues at coordinate 145,609,813 of OU898282.1, forward strand.
GTTATTGTAGTCTCCTTGCAATTTGGTCAATGTTTCATTCATAATGCTCATTGTATCAGCGAGAAACGCCACCAACTAAAATTATGAATATCAGGAAACTCTTTATTCTTTGTAGCCAAAAACAGAGTAATCTCATCTCGAATGCTGAAGAAACGTTCCAAAACTTCACCCTTACTCAGCCATCTCACTTCTGTGTGGTAAAAAATGACCCCATATTGCGACATAAGTTCTTTCAAAAATTCTTGAAACTCTCTGTGGTTTAGTTCATTTGATCTTATGACATTCACAATATTTACAAGTGTTTTCAAAACACAGCTGAACTTTTCACCAAATTTAGCAGCTAAGCTTTCTTGATGAATGATACAATGGAAACTCGATAAATTATCATTTCCCAAGTGTTTTTTTTTAATAACTGAACAAATCCTATATACTATATAATATATAGTATATTACTTCGATCTGGGATCGAAGTGATCTGGAACTATTACTTCGTTTCTTTCAGACAGAGCGTATTGTTTTATAAATATATTTTTATGAGTTTTATTTTTGAGAACTGCAGATATGGTATTAGGGCAAAGTTTTTGTTAAATTTGTTTGTTTGGTGCGCCGCCTAGTGGCACCTTCCGGCTACATATAACAAAAACAGCTGAACAAATCTCGACTCAGAAGGTGGAGATTTATTTAAAAAATATAAAGCTTGATCGCATTTTTTACAGATTTGATTATGTAAAATCTTTAAAACAGCTGATTAAAGTAACCATATGATATTGAGAATGCCGTGCTTTCTCTCACACAAACTATACATGCAGCTGCTAAAATAGCTACAGTCCCTTAGAACGACAAAGAATAAAGTGACACCAACACATCCATAAAAATAAAACGTCATGTTTTGCAAACAAGAAGAGCCAGGTGCATATGACAGAGCAGTCCTAAAGCTATAGATCAAAATGAATACAATAAATTAACACGGCAACTTAAAACTGCTCTACAAGATGCGAGGAATGACACATTTAAAATCTTCATTAATAACCAGTCAAATCCACAGCATTTGGAAATCATTTAAGAGACAACAGCCGCTGGACGCTGGAGAAAAACTGAACAGGAAAAGCATAACTCTTTGCTGAACTTCTCTTACACGGTTTAGTGATGATGAGCAGATGAGTTGCTATCATCAGGTCATGTAGACACTTTGTCTTAGGACCAACAACTTTATGTAGAGTCGAGTACTATAAAATAAATTTAAACCTATATATACACCTGAGAATGCTTCGGTGTTACGTGTTCTCTACCATTCTTTATGGCTTGGAAGCGTGGACACTAAGTCCATCTGAGCCAAATTTTGGTGTTACAGAAGAATCCTACGAATATCATGGATTCAAAGAATGTCAAACGTGGAAGTAACTAGAAGGATAGGAAATGAGGCGGAAATAATATTAACTATCAAAAGACGAAAACTTGAGAACTTAGGACATGTGATGAGAGGGCAAAAATACGCATTATTACAACTTATTATGCAGGACAAAATCCGAGGAGAGCGAAATGTGGGAAGACGAAGAATATCCTGGCTTAAGAACTTAAGGGAATGGATTGAATGCAGTAGTGCAGAACTTTTTAGAGCGGCAGTCAACAGAGTCCGCATAGCCATGATGATTTCCAACCTTCGATATAAGATGGAACTTAAAGAAGAAGAACTTTTAACGGGTTTTTAACCAGATATTTAGTGGCTCGAAACATGTACACCTAGACACTGATATTGAAATATGAATTCCGAAAACGTTTTATTGTTGTGATATAGTGTATACTATGATGTTATGATATATGAATACAAAAGAGTATAACGAAATAAAAGGAATTTAAAAAGCTTAGGAGATGGGAGTTGGTGCCTTCCGTTTAGACTTAAGATTTGCGCCTTTTTTTGGGCCAGTCCGGCCCTGGTCTCACTCATTTGTATTTTATGTTTTGTTAGAATAGATAGAGGAAATATTTATGCTAGAAAGACCGATACATGTCCAAGCCCTAGAAAAGAATATAAATAAGAAGAATACTCCTAAAATTGCAATAGAAATCTCATATACATTTATTTTTAAAATGAAAATTCTTCAGCTCTATTAGAAATAATTATTTTGTGTCGAGAATATCTTAAGCACAAATTAACTAGGTTCCAAAACTGGGGGAAAAGTCAATTGGCATGTGTAAATTACAACTGCTTGAAGTTGTTTAAAGAAATGATAAAATACCTTTGGCGGTGTATTGTTCCTTTCTTTTGAACCGCCGCTGTTAGAGCCGAAAGATTCGAAATCTCCGCTGTATATAAATATTCAAGACGTGCCCTCAACTCTTTATTAAACCATTCTTTAGGTCTCCTTACCAAATCGTACGGCCGTTGAATAAATATACCAGACAGGATTTTTCATATTTTTCCTTTTTCGTAGTATCTTGTTTAATTAGACTCTTGTGTGAAATATTTTTATGTAGTAGTGTGTATCAAAACAAGAATGTATTGTAACAAGAAATTTAACAAGAATTTGAGATTTTGGCGGGAGCTGTATGTGATTTCTTTGGTTTTCTGTTTTCTGGATTGGACTCCTCTTGAAATAAATTTGTTAATATTACTTAATTTTATATAACAAAAACGGAAGTAATGATAATTCCTGGACAATCCCATGTGCAAACAGAGTTGAAAATAAATAATTAACTTATACATAGAGGATAGAGATATAAAGGAAGAAGAAGAAAACCTGGAAGACGGAAGAAATAATTAACTTATCCATAGAGGATAGAGATATAATGGAGGAAGAAGAAAACCTGGAAGACGGAAGAGATAAGGTAAGGGGAGCAGACGAGAGGGAAGACAACCCAACCATTCTTGAAATTAAAGATGCAGTTAAAAAACTAGCCAGAAACAAATCACCCGGAATATCGCATATGCACGTGACCTTAATTGTACGATGTGTTTTATCTACATAAGAGATCATACTCGTACTTATAGTTGTATAGTTCAAATAAAATGTTTTGTTTTAGTATCAAATAACTTCCTTTTGTTAAAACGCTGTATAGAAAGAGCACTGTTTGCCGATCTCGTTGAAAAGAAAACTTAAAACATCCTTAACAAACTTTTTAAACTTGGCAGACAACTTTATTCCCACTCGTTTTCAATGACAAAAACTGAACAAAATAAATCCATAAAGTTTTTCCTTCTTATTCCGTAGATTAATTTATATGTCACTCTAAAAATTTTGTTTTACTGGAATTTTGTAAAATAGGAAGTTTATACTGTCTGACATTTTTATTTGGAGGAAGAAAACCGATTTAAGAGAAAGTCTTACAGGCAATAAAAGGGAAAATATTTGTGGAGTAGATTTAAAAAAGGTAATTTCAGAAAAAAAGTAATGTAAGGACCGCTACTTACATTTTCTTGTTTTTATGCTTTTCTGTCATAAACTAAATGCTTGACAGTTAGATTAAATTAGATTATATGAGGTTGTTAAGGCCATGCAACCTCATCGCACTTCGACCTATAGAGATCTTTTGTGTATACCTTAATCTAGTAAAACTCTAGGATGCCAATACTGTTGAAGTTGATTAGCTTTCTATAGATTGTCTCAAAGAGACTAGTTTGTACAGGGTAAACGCACAACATCGATGCCATACTTATTTGCAAGCTTGTATTAACATAAACGTCACTTCTTACTACTTAGCGTAATCCATGTTTTTTGTTGAGGGTAGCTTAAGTACTAATGCCCACTAACGATCCTGCCTGGCTTCCTTCTGTCAGTGGTTCTCAAACATACTTACTTTATCGTGTCCGGACATGTCATTCATAAAATTTCGGCCCAGTATCGGACTACGTCGGTTCCATCTTTGTTGGCGAGCCACAAATCTTCAAGGGTACATCGATGAGGACAGTTTCTGCATGTAAGAAGATGTTCCATATTCTGTGTTTCTCCACAGTCACAGTTCACATCATCTTGGTCTATTTTTCCCCATTTTGCCAAATTTTTCCAAATTTTTTTCTCAAACATAAATTATATTTGCTACAACATACTTTGGTTAAATTATAATAAAATGGAAATTAAGAAATGCCTTTTATTTGTCACACAAGCAGTTTGTTTTTAATTCTACAGTATGTGCTAGCGATACAAATCATTTGTTTATAGATTTATATAAAATCGAATAAAATAAAACTAAAATACAAAGAAACATTTTATTTATGTATTATTCCGTTTAAAAGTTAAGGGGGGAAGGACTTGTATATGTTGACCGCATTGTATATGTTGGCAGTAACAAAACTTAGAAATATCCGAAAATAAAACTAATAAATAAGTTGAAAATAAAAGAAGTCATTGTATTTAATTTTGTGTGTAAGTAATCGTAATTGTACACCATTATATTTAGTTGCTTTTTCTGTCAATCTGTCACATTTAGTTTCACAGACTTACGAGTGTCTCGCTAGAGACATTCTTGGTCACTAATGTCTATAGCATCTATTTCTACCTGTAAGATAGTTGGGATTTGGATAGCCTAAAATTGGGCCCAGTAACTCCCACTCATGCCCTTTAATTTATCTTAGATCCATCCATATACCATACAAGTAAATCTTCTTCCAGTTTCGATTCAACTGCTTCACCCATTTCCTGGTTTTCTATGACCACTTTAAAGGGTGTTGCGAAGTCGAATTTGATTGGCATGACACCTGTCGGCCTGTCCTTAGAATTCAATGAAATTTCTTCCAAGATTTTTATAATGTTTCATGCGGTGGGCCATGTTGACACTGCCTCTGTGATTTCCAGACAAGCTTAGCCGCTGCACTTTTTGTAACTTGGCATTAGCTGTTTTTTGTAGTATTTTTAGCCACCATACGTGTGATGCGTGTGTGACCATGGGTCAAATATTCGTTTTATGTCACCAGAGGGCATTTTCGGTTTTAGGCCTCAGGTGTCACCAAATCTATGCTACCAAAGCTCTGGATAAGATTGTTTTAATATAAATATTCCAGATGAGTTTTGCCAGTTATTCACAATCATTATATCCTTCCACAATCAAATTATTATTGTCCATGGACGTATAGACATAGATGGACACAGCAATAAGATACCTTTAACACACAATGTTTTGAAGCTTCGATAGATTGTGATGCTTCCGCAATGAGCATACGCGTGCTTGAATTTTTACTCGCGGATAATTATTCAGATTTTAAAAATTTTATGTAGTAATGATGTATAAAAACACGTTCAAAGAATATAAAAAAACGAGAGTTTAACTATTAACAAATCACGTCTTTATAGAAAAATTAAAATACAATTTTATTTGCTTTAAAATTCATACAAATAAATATAGTTCAATTCAAGTTAATTTTTTAATAGGTATCAAAATAATGCTACAATAAAGAATCTTTATGTTTTCTTCTACATTTGCTACCCAAATAGTCCGATCGTCAATATTATTTGGAAACCTACATAGAAAAATAAATGAGTTTTATTCATTACACTAATTTATTTGTATCCATGAGAAATATTAAATTAAAAATGTACTAAACAGATCTTTTTTAATCAGATGATGTCTACTTACAATTTAAAAATGTCTACTAATTTCATGAACTCATATCTTATTCAATACATTAATGAACATGAATAAACCCAATGATACGCCTATTAAAATGTAAACAAACATTCTTTCTCATTTCCTCGTCTTAATTAATGTAAATTGTATGTACTTACAAATGAAATGAGAGATCGGGATGTAAATATTTCGTTTATTTTATTTCACTTTTCACAAATATCACTCAAAATACAGCCAAAATATCGAAAAACAACTTTTCCTCATCTACTGTAAAAAATAAACAAACATGGAACAGCATTTGAAGTTTGACGTAGATCCATAAGACAGAGAAATGTAAACAACCGTTGCCATTTATAAATAGTTTTCAGTGCTTCTACATATAAAATAATTGATTGATATCTATTATACGTTATTATTAAATGATAATGCACACTATGGGTACACTTGATATTTTGATTACAATTAAATATATTAATCTAACCAATAAATTATTATTTTGGTTTGATAGCACCTGTAGAGTATAAAATACGGAGTAATATTTTCAGCGACTCGCGAATAAGAAATTTTAAAACAAAACGTGACAACAGTTGAAGGTGTTGAGAATGTGACCTATTCAAATAATTTTGACTACACAATTTTATGTAAATAACTGAGTCCATCTGTATTTATACGTCCATGTTATTGTCCTTATCCTACCACTAAGAGGCACGTACTTTATATACAATCTACGTTTTTTTTTTTAAATTTTTTTATGACTTTATATAATTGCTAATAGTAAAGTGATGTTTCCACGCTGTAATGTCTTATTTTAATAAACAGTTTTATATTTAATAAAATACCACATTGTCAGTCAGAATGTAAAAAAAATTAATTTTGACTACGAAGTAACAAGATTTCTTGTTAATTTATTTTGCTAGTCGCTATATTCGCACCTCCCTTGTAGAGAATTATGTGTATTAGGAAGTAGCATTCTGCAAACTAAAAATAAATCAAACTGAGTCACTAAAATTCATCTACTAACTCGGTACCAAGCATATAATACGAATATGCAACACCAACAACTCCAGTTGTGAATTTAATACAAGTAACAGTCATAACTTTCAAGAGACTTATTCAAGTGTTATGCAGAGGAGCCAAAAATAAATTGCTTTATTATCATATGAAACTGTGTTACATATTCCACAGTAGGTACGCATAAACACTATTACAATTTATAAGTCAATTTTCCAAAATTATTTGAGATTAATTCGACTATATTAAGTTTTCTTTTTTGATCCAGCCATGGAAATAAGTAGGTGCCGATTTAATCTAACGAAGAAAACAAAAATACTGATACTAACCGAGTATTGAAAAATAATTTATTGGCGTAGATGCGTGATACACATGCTGAGAAGATAGGTCGAACGCAAGAAAAGAAAAACTGAAATGTTGAAGGAAATTGACTCAAGGAAATTGGTTGCAGATGTTTGTCGCTATTGTCTTGTATTATGAGGGCGTAGAAAGATAAATATAATGAAATGTATGCTTTATTGTGTAATAGACAAAGAATTTTGTCAATCTTATAATTGAGAATTAACGAGAACTAAAAACATTCTTTAGTTAATATTTAACTCTAGAGATTGAAAGTTGTTTTTGTATATAAATTTGAATTAAACAAGGTAATACTGCGTTGCAAACAAAAGCCCTCTAATAATTTAATTTTATCTGGCTTACTTATAATGACGGTCAAAAGGTGTTATATAGATCCTAAAATAAAAGTCTTTAAAATGATATTTTCAGTATTTTGAAGGTGTGTTCATGAGATGAAATAATTTGGGGATAGTTCTTTTGATTAGATGAAATTACCTCAAAAGTCAATGTTATACAAATAATGAAATCGTGAGATTTCTAGTAACATCTAAGAATTCTTCTGCGTAAATTGATAGTTAAAGATAAGTTGCAGAGAATCTTCCTAAGGCTGTTGAAAGAGCTGGCTTTTTCAATACCAGTTTTTGGTATTTATGTTTTACCAATAAATGTTTTTGGTTATTTAATCAATATAATTCTGAAATTTCCCATATAATGATGATTATATTTTTCTGATTATTACACCATGTTGACGTCTATGAAAGATCGAGCAGTTGCGTTTTCTCGTTGATTTAATTATTATATACAGGAAACAAAACTCAGTTTTCTATGGTGATGCTATCAAATACTGCTGTTGCTACTATTACATTCATAGTCACCTTTCGTAGTAGGTATTATGAAACTTAAATTTACACTTAAAGTGAACTTTAAATTGATTTAATGTTCACATTAAATTGATTATGATATGAGAGATTATTAAACAGACGATTTTATATTGTTATTAATTGGATGGGATGACATTTATGACTTTTGACATTAAGGATTAATTTTGACGTTATAGAATTGTTACCAATCGAATTTTCGTGTCGATCTTTTATTTCTCGGTTTGTTTTTTTTTTATTAACATATATACCTTTAATTTTTTACTTTTCAATTAATGTCTGAATTTTGTTAGTTATTTTTCATGTAGCTTTTAATTTAAACCAGCTTATAGTAGATATATGATGACTAGAAACGAATTGATCGAAGAGTAGTGAATCGATGTGAAGACCCGCTGTTCTATGACGTTACTTGTGACGACGCCATTTTGTGGCTCTAGTTCCGTGACGCTCACCTCAGCATTTTATCATAGAGAAACAAGTAAAATGCAACGCTAGTATAGAAGCTTCGCTTCAAAAAATGTAGGCTAGTAGCAACTCCCTCTCTTATCAAACCGACAAACTTCTTAAACAACCTATTAAGACTGATATAAATAAAGAGACTTAAAAAATTAAATATATATTGAAAATAATTTTAATTAGGAGTTGGATAAATAAATGTTTATTCTATTTTATTGCATTAATGCAATAATGCATAATGAGTGCTTTTAATAAAATTTCTGAGCTTCTATTTCTCTGTTTTTGTCGACCATATTTCCTTCTACCGTTCCTTCACATTTTATTTATTATAACCCCTAATCTAAAGATTTAAGTGAATAACAATAACCATCATTTATCAGAAATAGCCGCTTCTACCCATAAGTAAAGGTATGTTTCTGAGAGAGTCCCATCAGATATTTTTCAAGAGAGGTAAGTTGACTTTTTCAAGCCGTTGCATCGACAGGAGCTCTGGTTTAGCACATGATCACAATTTATAATGTCTGTCAATGTCTCCGCAATGCAGACTGGTCCAAACGGCATATAAAAACTGTTCGTTGCAACTAAATGATGCCAGTGGCGTTTCAAAAAAAATAAACTTTTCTTTACATGTTTATAAAAAAAAAATCAAAAATTATATGCAAAAAATTTTCTTCTATTGCATAAATTAATAGAGCGTCATTATGAGTAGGTAGCCTTAAATCCTGTGTTTTCTTATTCTACTGCCGCAAATGTATATTCAACCAAATCTTTCTCATATCTTCCAATTTTGTACTAACAGCTGTTTTAACTTTTTTTCTATGTATTATTCTTACGGCGCCCATTTTTACGCATAGGACTTTTTGTCTTCTTCACTCGACCATATCCTGTGTTCTTTAATTCATGTTAAATAATCGCTATATCTCCTATTCCTCTTTGTTCTCTTGTATCTGCGATGTGATGTATCTCTTAATACATCACATGGTTATATTTTAAGCCTAGTTTGGATTTTAGCACTACTCTCGAGATATTTTAATTATATAGCTTTAACTGATGAAATAGAAAAATGATACTTATAATCATTGGTGGCGATTAAGTAGTTTTAGTCATTGCTATTCTACGTTTTATTTCTATGTCTGGATCTAGTAAACATTAAACAATGTTGGCGATAAACTGCAACCTTGTCTGACTCCTCGTTATATAGAGATTTCATTGGTGTAGTTATCTTAAATTTTACGATAACAGTTTGATTCCAGTACAAATTTTTAATGACGAATATTCTTGTCATATATTCCGATATTTTTCAGTATTTGCATTAATTTTATATGCTGTACTTTATCGAATGCCTTTTCGAAGTCCACGAAACATGCAAATACATATTTTCCTTGGTCATGGCATTTTTGTAATAGGATGTTATGCGCAAAAAGTGTCTCACTGGTTCCCACTGCATTTCTAAAACCAAATTGGGTATCTTCAAGATCTTCTTCGCATTTGCATCGAATTCTGTTATGAGGTATTCTTAGGAAAATTTTAAGAGTGTGGCTCATTAGGCTAATTAATCGATATTCTGAGCATTTTCTCACATTGTGTTTTTGAGGTATTTAGGACTTTATAGATGCAAACGGTTTTTGTGTAATAAACGGGAGAACTATTTCAGACTCTCCCGCTCAGTTCACTTTTGCTAATTCTCTAGGGAAAAAGTGTAACTGATTCGATTTGGATGAACAGTCTTTACTTGCATATCGATGACGATTCATACAATCGCTTGTTCTTCTGATCAGTTTCCAGTAACCTGCAAGCTTAAATATTTTTATAGTGAGATTCCTGCTTTAAATCATAAAATAATTTTTGAAACCGGAGAAACAATGTATGTCTTATAAATTACAAATGCTGAATTCTCCTAAAGTTACATTTATACCCAACATGATTGCTTACAATAATTTTCTTAAGTGTTACCAAGTATATTATTCCAATATATCTTTCGCATTTTTTTTTGTTTCTTTGTAAGCTGCCTATGTTTGCAAATTTTTGTTCATTTTCGGATTTTTCCTCACCACATTCTCCAGTAACCATTTAGTTAAAGTCTTTGATGTTTGTCTAATGTTATCTACATTTTCTACTGGACGAAAATCCGTAATACCTTGTATTGGTGGCTCCATTGGATCTAGTTCCAAGTTTTGGAGCATTTTCTATCTACACCCGAACTTTATATTGAAGGATCGGAAATCGTTGTTTTAGTTGTCCAAAACATCTTTCAATTATTGCACGCTCCTTTGTAAATAATTTGTTATATAAGCAAGATATAGAGGAGTATTTGGATTTATAAAGGGCACCATTAACCACGGTGCTATGCCAAAACCCTCATCGCCTAAAATTATTGCATTTGACCTCCTAAACTCATTTATAGCAATATTACAAATGTGTGAGTTGCTCCACATCTGTGAATCATGGACAGATCCTGGCCATGATGCGTCTATGCTTGTAAACCACTTATCTGCATTGCAAGTAGCTTGAACATTGATACTTTGATATCTTTTGCGATTGATATATTCATCACCATGAAGAGGTGGTCTTTTTATTTTTATGTGGGTGCAATCGATCACACCCACGGCACACGGAAAAGTGTACTTTGTTTGCCATCTTTCTTTAGCTTCTATTATATCTGCCGGAGTGTGAGGAAATATTATCCAACGTGCACATTTTTCTTTTATTTGGTCAGCAACTTGCTTCACAACCTTAGATATAGTAGTTTGAGGAACACCAATATCTTCTCTCACTCCTGTTTAAAACCCCGGAAAGTCACTTAACATTTTCTTTAATAAATCGATTATAATACTTTAAAGTCACGATCGCATGTACTTCTTCTTAGTTTATAATATTTTTTGAACGCAAATTAAACATGAACTCAGCCATTGCTTTGCCATGATGAAACTGAAGTCTGAGATTGAAACTGAAGTCTGAGTCTGAGTCTGATTAGACTCCAAATTTATGGAGTAAATTCTTATCATAAAGAGCATTAACATATTTTTATTCATATCTAAAACGAGAACATTCTCACAACAAACTGTACCTTCATAAGAGTACCTACACTAGCCAGGTATCTACTTCTGTTTTTTATATAAACTAAATCTCATTTTTATTCATTATATCCAACATTACGAAACTCAAGATTTTTATTCTTTCATATAGAAAAGAAATATAAATTCAGCTAATTGTTATATTAAATATTATAAGAATAATCTCATGACTCTACGCCGCTGACTCCGTAACAAGAAGTCAGTTCCTTTTATTTCAGTTATTCACTTGTGTTCGGCCTTTATACTGTGTCTTCTGTAGAATAATAAGATAGACAGAAATTCTCACTTCCTTTCGTGCATTTTCTATGCCACTTGACACCCGTGCTATACAGAAATAATTGAAAATCTGTATAAAATGAATGGATACGTGTGAAAAGTTTTAGCAATTTTGAAATGGAAGATTTTTTCATTTGAATTGGTTTAGAGCTATTTTATCTAGAGATGCAATTCAGATTTTATGGATATAAAAAGTTTTTTGTCTGTGGTTTCTTCAGTCGACTACTAAGAGGATAGGAAAATTGGTAATTCTTAGATGTGAAAAATTCTATATTGATTAAAGTTTTTTTATAGCTTTGATTTTATTATAAATTGGTACATACGAGCCCTAACAACTAAATTTTCGGATAAACGAAAATTTATTGAAAATGTTCATCTTTCACTATCTTTCTTATTCAACCAAAGAACGAGATCAATAATAGGTACATTAAACTGTATCATTAATAACAAAATAATGAAATGGCTCGGTCTTCATTAACTTTGAATTGTAGCGTTGGCGGCAAAATAAACGAAAAGTTGAAAAACCTAACTGAGAACGCGTTATAGAGAAAACAAAGCAGAGCTTATTCAGGTACATTACGCAGAAGAAGGATATAGCAAAGGAATATTCTACTTAATCCTAAGGAGAAAAACAAAAAATGAGGAAGAAAGCAGCGACCACGAAGATGGGGAAGAAGAAAAGGGTGAAGAGGAAGAATAAATAAAGTATCTAACCAAAGAAAAAGTAATAACAAAATACAAAGGACACAAGTAACAAATGTTAGGGCCCCTATTGGTGATACTATAGGTCTTACAGCTACAACTACACCTAAGTGGGACCGCCCACCAAACTGGCGTGGCAAGTAGCAAATAGCACACATCTAGCATGTTACTTAAAATGTAACCAATGCAAACGAATGATTAGAATTAATGACGTCACTGTCATTTTGGTGCGCGCTGACGCTTGGTGTTCTTTGGTTACATTTTAAGTAACAAGCTAGACGCGTGATACTTGCTACTTGCCATTTGCCATGCCACTTTGGTGAGCGCTCTCCCTAAGATACAATAAAACATTGTCAGCTGTGAGACCTACAGTATCATCAATAAGAACCTACTGAGGGTATACTTGTATCATAATTAATTTTTTTTTAAAGAATTCTTATAATATTTAACCAATTGAATTGGATTGGATTATTAATTTTGATGTAGTTTCTTTGTTTGGTAATATCTATTTAGAAGCTTGCATTAGATTAGTAAGTTATCCATGGATAAGCAGATAGTGAACAATAGATAATAAATAAAACAACATTAACAGTTAACTTAACTTTTTAAAACTTAAAAGGAGACCCCCAAAACATCATACATCATATGTAATTTATAGCATTTTTTGTAATGATTGTAATGGAAAGTACATTGGTCAAACATCTATAGTCAAATTCACACTTGGAGTGATATGTAGCTACCCATAATACCACTTTTAAAACCAAAGAGATGCGCCAGGTGATCGACGACGGTTTTGCATGCGTAACAAAGCAAAATTGACGCAATTATGTACTGAGGCATCGACTGTTTCACTTATAAATTCAAGGTTATTCTCAAAAATAAAAGCTAAAACTCCAAATTTTCTCATAAGTAATATAATGTTCCAAATGAATTACAGTTAATTTCAAAGTTATTATATTGGTCAAAGTCAACACTGGCGTAAATAACGTTTCACTCAACACAAAAGCGACTGTAACATAACAATAAACTCTTGTGCCTTAGTGGACCACCACTTGAAGACAGAACATAAATTTGACCTTAATAATGTAAAAATCTTAATAAATTGATAATTATAAAAATTGACTTTTCCTTGAAATGGTACACATTAAAAAAACTCCTGAATCTATCAATTACAAGACTGGCACCAACAATTTCAGTAATATCTACTGCAACATTCTAAATAATAAACAGGGCGTTTCAAAAAAGTTACAGTCCTTTCAAGTCCAATAAAAATGGACACGTTACTTTCTTGTTCTGAAAGCATTTTTCAAACAAAAGAAACAATAAAATCTAAGCGCACAAGGGAGATGTGCAGCTCTAAATCCCCCCAAACTTTTGACTACGTTCAAATCAAATGAATTTTGTGGCATCATTAGTTTAACACATTATTTTTAAAAAAATTTTGCCTCCTATCACTTTTTTGAAAAAACAGTTTTTATTGAGTTGCGGCCCTTTCATGAATCTTTAAAAAATTACGTGCAACTAAATAAATGGCTTAAATGAATTAATAAGTACAAAAAATGTCTATAACCCCTATAAATATGATATTAGAATAAATGTTTAAAACGGCACATTTTCTTCAATACACATTCGGTATCGTTTTAATAAGGACAAGCGAATGCGCTGAAAAATCATATTTTTCTGACCAAATTGATTTGCAGCTTCAATTATTCTAACCCTCAATCGTTGTTCGTCCTCTATTGTTACAAAATAAACTTTCTCTTTCATAAACCCCAAAAGCAAAAGTCCATGGGGTTAAGACCTGGACTTCTGGGTGGCCAAGAAATTGGTTTTTACCAAAAGTTTTAAGAATAATGTGTTATTATTATATATAACTAATTATGCCACAAAATTAATTTAATTTGAACGTACTCAAAAGTTTGAGGGATTTAGAGCTGGACACCCCCTTAAAATTTTTCTGTGTGCTTAGTTTTTTTTTTGTTTCTTTTGTATGGGAAATGCTTTCAGAACAACAAAGTAACGTGTCCATTTTTATTACAAAATGTCAAGTAGTTTAGGTGAAAATGCAAAAAAAAAAAAATTTTATTTTGTAACTTCAAAGGACTGTTTTTGGACACTTTTGTACTAAGGTAAGTTGGATTTAATTTATGACATACCTTTTTGAAACACCCTGTATGATATGATTGATTTTAACCTTTAAAAAACAATACTCACTTAATCTTTTAGTAGCTCTACTTACAATTTTATTTCAATTCTCAATATCAGTATTACAGTAACTAACTACGTATTAATACCACCAATTACATTTTATAGATCAATTTAACATGTTCCTGATTCTTTCTCGTTTCTCTACTATTAATTGCATCTTTTCACCTTACAATATCGATAATAATTTCATAACAATTGTTTACTTCAACTAATTCACTAAAAATTGTTCAAAATAAGACTTTTTAAATTGTTTTCTCCAAACAGGTTCCAAATGATTACTAGAAATGGTTGTGTTTATAGAGATCACAAAAAACGGATGGAAATCAAACATCTGGTATCTATTTCACATAAATCTTAAACGCCGTATAAAAACTAAAGAGATAATCGGATCAAAATCTATAATGAAAGTCTAAAAAGAGAAAAAAGAGGCACATTAAGCATCGCAAAAGCGATGCGATCGCAGATAAGCTTTTGCAGAATGAGCAGTTGTTTGATAATTTAGCAAACATTTATAGCAATGCGGTTTTGATTCAACGAATAACTTGGTAACTTTCAGTTAAGGCCTCTCTCTGAAAACAGAAGGCAGATTCAATGGTATTCCTAATAAGGTACGGCCTAAGTACGACCAATGAATTTATTAATGCGAAGATCGGGAGCTGATTGATTCACCGGCTATTCACCAGGTTCCGAGAGAATTCACACGTGTTTACGTATCTCACTGAACTTGAGTTACAGCTGTATTATTAGAGTTTTTTTAAATAAACTTCTACTTTTTAGATGTATACAACAAAAAAAAAAGAAATCTGTTCACTTTTAAATATCCTCTGAGAACAATTTTTTCATTTTGTTGCGTTAGAAACAAAACAAATTAATATTGTCACTATTTCATTTTAATATAATGACGCTAAGTGAATATTCAGAGTTGAATCTTTCTTTAAAAAGTTATAGCTTCTTAAAATGTGTAATGGAGTCGACCTTTACTTGATGAAAATTCATTTTATCTAACAAGAAAATCAACAAACACTGAAATCTTTGTTTTCAAAAACTTCCACAAAATTGATTATAATTTATAATCACTACAGCTGTTTCGGAAGAGTGAGTTTGTTTGTCTCAAGTTGGCCATTCAGAATTATGTCTGTAGATTTTAATTTGTTAATTTCCATAGATTCTATAGTTAGTCGTTCAGAATTATATGTGTGAAAAATTTTGAAGTAATCCATCTTTGGATGGATTTGGAGGGATTTGACCCGTGTGGTCAAAATAGCAAGCAATAGCAAGTAATATTAATCCGCCAATGAACAAGCAGAATTGCTTATAAAGAGGAAGAAGAAGAAGACAATTTTGAAATTGGTCATTTAAAGAATGCTTATCATCTAGAAGGTGAAGTGCGTACGAAGAATTTGTTTTTCTATTATTAAAAGTTCTTTTGTGCTCTGCTATCCGTTTGTTAAAAGTTCTACTAGTTTGTCCGATAGACTGAATTTTTTGGACAGCCGCCAGATTTAGGTTTGTACACACCCTTGTATAAATTCTTAAAATATATTTCGTTTAATTTTGTGAAACTATATAAAATAACAAAATCAAAAATCAAATCTGCCAAAAAATAAAAATATTGCTTCTTCTTTAGCCTTGACAGTTTTGTAAAACTTCCAAAAAATTGGTGATGCTGGACCTCACATTCGAATAGTTAAAGAAGGACATTTAACGCGTGTGGCTGAAGACTATATCGAGGAACCGAAAGTAATAGATTGAAAATTTTAATAATTAGGTTTACCAGATATCACAGAGATGATAACTGGCAATAAATAGCACAAATACTACTACACTCTTAAGATCAGAGAGAAAGGGGTCCAAGGCCGAATATAAGACGAAGAGAAAGAAGAAGTTTTCCTTACAAAAACCAAAAACAGGGACACACAGGCGGGAAAGGGAACGAACTAGCTCATCCACTCAAGACAGGGCTCATTCACTCTACCGGTGGAATCAGAAACTGTGATTGGAGTGCCCTTTAGTACTGGTTGGGGTAGTCTCAAAAAACATTTTCTGTTGAGACTCAGCCTCCTGGGCCAGTGGTGGCGGTATAAGACAGTCTTTTTTTTCGTCTTTATAGAGGGTGGGTCTGGAATCTTCAAAAGACATCTCAGTCCAGGACGCTGTATATCTGACCTTAGTGCAGGATTCGTTTACTTCCGGAGATAGTTTCCAAGTTACTTTAAAATGCCCTCTCATCGCCGAGTCTACGCCGAACGCTTACCTGCTAAACCTCCTCTGGCATCTAGCGATCCGGAAGCTAAATAACCGCTGTAAGGCCGGCATCACTTCTGAAGCACTACTTTCATTCATCCACAGACTGTCAGCAAGAAGGCTCTCTGTCTCGTTCCAGATAGTGCGTGGAAAATCCTCCTCGCTCCTAGTATGGCATCACTTCCAGACGGGCATTTCCTTCTTCCCCACAGTCTGACTCACATAGTCTAACTCATATAGTCTGATCCACTTTTCTAACTTTAACTTCCAGCATCTTTCCTTCTTACCTTTGACGTTAGTCCAGCTATCTTTCGTCCTCTTCTTTTTTCTTGATCACTGCACGGATATAATTGTGTAGAGTAGTCCAACCTACTTCATTTTCAATCATTCTCTCAATAATTTCTCTAACTGTAACAAAATTCACACATGTCTCTCTTTCCATTCTGTTCCTTTCTACTATCTATCTGTTGCACTGTAACATCGTATTTGTCATAGGGTCCGAGTGTCCACAGTCCACATTCCACAGTCCACATTCATCTGTGTGAGCCATTCCGAGTCTAGAGAGGTAGGCCCTAAAACACTTCCCGTCTTAAGCCCGTCTTAAAAGGTTTAAGTGTCTTACGGGCTTATAAATGGGCCCTATATCAATCTACCATAACCATAACCTTACAAAAACTTAAGATAAACATCCTTCCTCAACTAAGTTGAAAAGACTAAAATGTAAGTTCATACCAAAAATAGATCGATTAAGAAAGACACTGTGTCGAAATGGCTGTAGTGATAATAAATTTTATGGAACATGTTAAAAACGAAAGTTTTCAGTATTTTATTGTTGGATAAAATTAATTTCCATCAAGTAACGATCGAATCCATCACTTAAACAAAAAGTATGTTCATGTATTATCTTTTAATGAAGCATTTGTTTTTTTTTTTGTATAAAATATTGATAATCATTTTTGTAGTAGTATGCTGCATTTCTAGTCTATAAATTTGCTCTTTCACATTCCGTTATAAATTCCTGAAAGAATCGAATCCTTCCTTCCTTTCTACCTTATAACGGTAGCCATATTCATCACACCGACCATAAAATTACCGGAAGTTCATTTTAGGCATAGCGAATAATTATTCCAATCAATTGCATTTGAATTCTAGTCAACGTCCAGCGACAAATACTAATACTAATCGACTTAAATTCAATTACAGGATGTGGTGGCTAGTGTTGTCGCTGGTATGGTGGTGCGGTTCATCAGCCATTCCGTCACCAGGACCGGATTTATGGAAATGTCCCGAGATCGACTCTCAGCCAGTGGTTGAATGCAGCTGCGATATGCCGCACACCCTGAGGTGTACGGGAGATAAAACGGCCTTGAAGATTATAGGTGAGTAAAATTAAAATCTTATAACTAAAATTACATATTTCTGCTTTTCATACTATTATGAAGATGATTGTATATAGGGCCTTTACCTACGCGTTTTCTATCTTTAAAATCAAATAAAGTGTTTAGGAAATATCATCGATTTTTTTACAATTCGACGCTACTGGATCTCGTCTGGATTGATATAGTCCCAAATTCAACAATTCTGTTTGATGACCATCTTCTTCTACTTCTTCGCTAGCTTTACAACTCGGGGTTAGTCTTCGCTGCATCCACTATCGCCCTCCATCCTCTACGATCTTGTGCTTCTATTTCCCATTGTTGTACCCCAATTCTAGATAAATCTTCCTTCAACATCATCCTTCCATCTTTTCCACAATTTGTTTATTTTTATGGAATCATAGGCTTGTTGGAAATCTATTAAAATTTAGTGCACATCGCGGTTGAATTCCCAGCTGTTCTCTATTTGTCGGATGGTAAATATCTGATCTATAATTGACCTTCCAGCACGAAAGCCGCATTGGTAATCGCCTAGAATATCTTCCGAATATGGTGTAAGTCTCTTTAGCAAGATAATTTATAGCACTTTATCTGATGTGCTAATAAGCGATATGCCTCTATAGTTTTGGAATTGATCTTTGTTTCTTTCTTATATATGGGAATTATAATGTTTCCATTCCATACTCTAGGCATTTTCTGTTGTTGCTATACTCTCAGAATAATGTAATACAATTTTTGGTGTAAAAGGTTTCCTCCGTTTTTTAACAACTCTTCATGTATGCCTGGTACTTTATGGTCTTTTAGAAACGTGATAGCATTCTTTACTTCCTCAAGTGTTGGTGCTCTGGTATTTCGATATCAGCAAAATGAAACGTAATATCTGCTTCCTCCGTCTCACTTTCAATATTTAGCAAATTCCGAAAGTATTCCTTCCATCGTTCGACGATTTCCGTTTCTATCCACCCATTTGATAACCATAAACAGGTTTATGGTCAAAGTCAGTTTCCAACTGTTCAGAGCCCATTCAGCGGACTGCCTCGAATTATCATGCATGTTTTCATAGACATCGGCTATGTTTTTAACAGATCCTGCGTTTCGTCGCCGTACGGGTATTGGTTGATTCTTTACTGAACCAGTGGATTCAAATTTGATCGCCACACTGCGGCTAGTCACTTCGGTAGGGTATGGCGACTGAAAAATGGGTGAAGCGAGCGGAAAATTGATCGAACATTACACCCATTTTGACTAAATGATAATTTGCGGTTTTGTTTGTACATTATATCCATTCATGGTAAATTGTTAGAACAAACTGAATAAAATCCACAAGGAAATTTAAATTTGTGTAGTTGGCTGTAGGTATAACATGAATCACATAAGTTTTATTTAAAAACCCTTTATAAAAGGTATATAATTAAAAAGACCCTTTCAGGCTGCATCGCAGAACGTTTTCGGACTAAAAAGTTCATCCTCGGTGTTTTATCTGGAATAAATATTACTACTTCAGTAAATGAAATCAAAAAGGTTAAATTTTGACTAAGGTTAAGAATGCAATGTGGTCAAATACTTACCAGGACTCAGTATATCTAATATATACTTCTATATCTGGTCTGTGAACTCACTAAAGAGGTAATACTTATTCTAGATAATATACTGATGATTGGACTTTTAAGTCTGAAAACGTTAGTGACGTATCTCGAAAGGGTCTTTTTAATTACATCCTTTTTATAAATGATTTTTAATTCAGACTGAATAAAGTAGCGCCAATTCAACAGATGTAACTTCAACAATATGGCCATACTGATAGTCAAAGTTCAGAAATCCCTATTGAAAGACCCTGTATAATTACCTTGAGGTATGCACAAAAAAGAAGAAACATAAAAGAAGAAAAAAATTAAAAACAGAAGAAATACACATATATAATAGACCTCACACGCAATAGAACAGACCATAATAGCGTCCTTGTATGTAATAATCATAAAATCAAGTTTCAATTACAAATTTTTGACATTCTTATTTGGTAGTTCTCCATCAGACCAAATCTTGTTAAATTACTGTAGTATTTTTACCGACTGACTGCCGTCGGCTTTGTTCTTCTTTTATCTTCTTAACCTTAGTACCTAGTCAGTTTTAGTTTTTCTTTTGTTAATTCTTGTATCAGGCTTTTGTTTCTTTTAGCTGGGATCTTACAGTTTTTTGCTTTTGATGACCACTGTTTCTTCTTCCTCTATATTTCTGTCTTAATAACTAACGAAAAAAGGTAAAAAAATGTCTAATATGACATGTTCAGTATATGTAAATTCTTATTTGTCATCATCATAAGTGGCTCGACAATCCATTGTGGATCTTGGTCTACTCACAAAGATAGGAGTCCCACTCCTATTGATTCCTAGCAACTTCCTTCCACCTTCTGACCCTTAGAATGTGTAGAGCTTTTTTCACAGCATCAATCCATCTCCTTCGTGGTCATCCTCTACTTCTTGTGCCTTCAGAACTTCATGGTTCCGGGTGGCGGTACTATTTTTTTCTTCTGTTTTAAGTACTAAAACCAAAAAAAATGACCCCAAGCGGGTGTCTTCAAATTCAATTAATGTTTTTGGCATCAGAAGAGTAGATACTTTCTGTAGAATTCGACATAAATATCTCACTAGCAGGTACAACTAGCAGATATAGATTTTAATTTCAACAATGCACTAGTCAGTCGATCACCAGCCTTTTCACCAATCTGCCATTAGAGAAAATTTTAAAAGCAATCCAAGAGTCCAATCCATCATCTGGGAAGCACATGATTTAGGTATTGCCTCATCACATGCATATAATGAGATGAAGTACCATCTTGTTGTGGCCAAATATTGTCGTTTAAGATATTTACTCCAGGAAATGACCGTTTTGGTGTGTAATGTTTCTCTCTACGACTGATTTGCTTGAAAATTTGAATTTAGTGTCTTCTTACCGTCTTTTTTACTTTGACTTGAGCCCAGGGTTGCTTTTACTTGAGGGGTGAGAGCCAAAATTCATTCTAATACATCTTATTTGTGATTATAGTTAAAACTAAGAACTATGCGTTATCGTATCAAATATTTGAAACCATCATTTTCTGTTTTAGGTGACATGCTACGAACCAAAGCTTCAGATTCGGTATCGCTTCTAGACTGCACCATCCAAAACGTAACATCAATCACAGAACCGATACTAGAAGGCGTCGCGTTGCATGGATTGGTGGTATCTTCGGGAGAACTTAGGAGTATAGTCAATAATGCCTTTGAAAGACTCGCATCACCACTACAAGCCTTAGGATTACCAAACAACCAGCTCGACACAGTCCCAACTACTGCTTTAAATTCCTTACCGGAGCTTGACAGGCTAGATCTTTCTGGAAATAAATTAGAGAAGTTGGATCATAAATCATTTGAGGTAAGCTCGATTCAATATTCCAATTAGCACTGTTCGCTTATCACTTACATACATTTCTTAATTATTGTGATACCATTAAAAGTTGCTATCTGACATTGACAGATGACATCTGGCAGGTATCTTAAAACACGAGTGCTTCAGGGTTGTATCTTAAATATATGCCATGGTGCGTTTAAAAACAACTCAATTTATTAACTTATGATACATTTTGGAAAGATCTTTGATGTCAGTCTGATAAGACAGGTAGCACCTCTGTATTCTAACAACTGTAGTAGTCAAGTTTTGGAAGACATTCGTTGGACTTTCCGAGTTTGAATTTGTATCAGCCCAAGTGTCTGATGAGGCAGGGATGCTGAAATGAGCATCCATGATAACGCTCTATTGATACCGATTCGAGCACGGTCAGTTTGACGAATTTGTCCTCCTAGGAATTGTCCTCCTTCTGAAATTATATTCAATTGTGATTTCTATGTTTATTAATGCCTTTTATATTTTAATTAATATACACATTTCTTTTTGCAGGGATTGCAAAATCTATCATTCGTAGATTTGAGCGACAACCTCCTCACTGTCATAGCTCCGGACACATTCGACAATTTACCCCAACTGAAAATACTTCGACTGCGAGCCAATCAGCTAACGATAGCATCAATCGCAAGACTGAACCCTTTATCGACTTTAGAAGAACTAGATTTATCTGAAAACACATTAATAGGACCTCTGGGTCCTGGAACGTTCTCAAAGATGACATTCTTAAAGGATTTACAACTATCCCATAATACTTTGAGCAGTATAAAGATGGGTTCTTTGCAAGGTTTGGGTAGCTTGACGTCTCTTAGAGTCCAGCACAATCAGATCGATGTTATAGAAGATCACGCCTTCAGTCATTTGACGTCGTTGTTAACGTTAGAACTAGCTCATAACCGAATTGTGGCAGTTTCTGGAGCTTCTTTAGCGCATCTACAGAAACTTACCTATTTGGATTTGCGGCATAATTTCCTAAGAGCTCTAACTGCTGATTTAATCCAGCCGTTAAAGAATTTACAGACATTAAGGTTAGATGAGAACGACATATCAATTGTAGCTAGTGATGCATTTAAGTCTTCAACAGTATTGGAGCATCTCACCCTGTCTGAAAATCCCCTAAACTGCGATTGCAGTCTCAGCGACTTCGCAATGTGGTTGAGTAATTCTAGTCTTAGCAAAGATGATAAGTCAACCGCTGTATGTACGACCCCACCACACTTAGAAAATGGTCTTTTGATTGAAATGCCGACTTATAATCTTATATGTGGCGAAGAAGACGATACAGTGATGGCACCTCTATCTTCTCCGTTTAAAGCACGAATAAATCTTAAAGATTTCAATTATGATGGAAAGCATATTAAACTTTCGTGGGGTATAGAGGATGATTTTTCTTCTTACACTTGTGACGCTATCTTCATTTACGAAGAAGAAGGTCCGAATGAAGTCCTAGTAGAGTCTAATCCGGTAAAGTGCAATTCCTCTGAACTGTTGGATCCAAAAACTTTGAATCTGACAGTACCCAACGCTATTCAATTGCAAGAAGATCACAGTTACAGATACTGTATTGTTCTTCTAGAATCAATCCAAGCAGATGATGTTTCCCTTATTCTCGGTTGTTCCGATATCTTGCCGCTGCTTAGAAACGTAAAAGTTCAACCGAGTACCAACTTTTCTATTAAATTGCCAAGAGTCATCTCAGTGATGGCTAATCTGTCAAACGCCGGTGCTCTGTCCATCGATGTTAACGTTTATCCAAGTGCCAGCTGTGAACTTAACGTAGCAATTCTCGAACAAAGTGCGCTGTTGTCACAAAGAACAATTAACTGCAGCAATCCCAAGTATAACTTCTTTGGGCTCACAGCGGGCCCTTATAGAGTTTGCGCGAATATAGTATCTTCTAGTCCTAGCATAGATGTCAACAAATCCAGGTGCGTAACGGTTTTTAAGACAGCCACCACCGGTTTCACCAATCTGGATGTAGCATTTGTATCGATATTTCTAGTTCTGTGTCTTATGGTTATCGTTTTGGTGTGGGGCGTCAAGAAGATCTTGATGAAACCGAAGATTCAAACGCACCAGTGTTTTATGCCACCAGAGTGTGATGAACATGTACAACATAATAGATATGTTAAACTGCAGGCTACTACTAAGCTTTAATTTGAGCGGTAGATTTTGGTTTTGATGTGCCATAGAAATTAGTCAAGAAGTAGTCACTAAAAAAATTCTCACTGTAATTTATACATTAATTTTAAATTTAACTTGTAACGATAATATTTTATGCCTAACTCAGAGTAAGAACATGGGGGTAGAAAATTGTGGGCACTGAAACTAAGGGGTGGAGATAAGGCAAGCAAAATAATCGCTGCTTGTGCGAACGGCACTCAAATTATACCTATTACAACCACTAGTTGTAACTAGGGAAATAATTTTGTATTGCACACGACGATAAAATCGCATTATCTTCTCGAGCATAATTAGCGTCTCCACTGACGTCTCGACGCTAAAAAACGCTCTCGAAGATAAAGTACAATTTTATCGTCTTGTACAATAAATACTATTAACCTTGATAGCAATTTTGCTTTGTTTAAAAATCCACACTGACTATTTTTTTACTAGTTCCTACTTCTTGATTGTTTAAATTTATAACATTCTGTATTGTAATTAATGTAACTACAAATACTTTTTATTCTGTCTACTAAATCGACTGTTAATTGATGCAAATCCGTATTAACTAATTTTGTGAACATAAAACAAACACAAAAACATAAATTGCTTTTAATTTCCGCTGAATATATTTGTAATGTTCAGAAAACCAGTTCAATCTTGCAACACTGCAAATTTAGTCACCGCAGCGCTATTTAGTGAGTTAGTGTAAATTGCGCTAGTAAGATCCATGTATTTTTTATATGTATTAGTATTTAGAAAAAAAAAACAACAAAAAACATTACCA
Organism: Diabrotica balteata; assembly: GCA_918026665.1. Lineage (NCBI taxonomy): Eukaryota > Metazoa > Arthropoda > Insecta > Coleoptera > Chrysomelidae > Diabrotica > Diabrotica balteata. The sequence continues at coordinate 145,634,324 of OU898282.1, forward strand.
CGCTTTAATTCACCAGATATTTTTTCGTTTTTAGTGTTTAATCGCTATTCTGACACAAACAAAAGTCACTAAGATATTTTAAAACAATTTTAATCTAAAATGTATATTTTGTTTGAAAATAAAAATTTTCATTGGTTCATTAGATGGTTATTTCAACTAATGAGCTTGTGATCATTAGTTGAAACCCTTCCAAAACATTGCTAGTGAAATTATCAATAGCTAAAGTTGTTTTATTTTTTCGGAATCCATACTGGTTTATGGCAAACAGTTTATTAGATTCAAAATGTAGATTAATTTGATTTTTTTAAATTCGTTCATAAACTTTTGATAAGATGGGCAACAAAGAAATGGGTCGATAATTGTTATAATCATCAATAGAGTCTTTATTCTTAAATAGAGGTACTACCTTTGCAGTTTTGAAAACTTGAGGATAAGTATTACAAAATATTGATTGATTTATTAAAGCTGTTAGAGGTTGAACAATTATATCTTTTAATTGTTTTAATAATTTTTGTGTTAAACCCATCAGGATCTTTGCTGTTACTATTTTTTATTTCTGTGATAGCTAAGTCAACTTCGCTAAAGTTCACTGGCTGAAAACTAAAACATGGAATATTTTTTTGTGGTATATACTTTAAATAGTCATCAAGTGTTAGCTGAGGAACCTCATGCTCATTTATTACCCTCTCAGCAGTTGAGCAGAAGTGGCTATTAAAACTATCTGCATTGAATTTAGAATTATCAGTGAAGAAAACATTTTTATGTTTGTTATCATTAATAAGTTTCCACATAGCTTGTTGAGAGTTGCCAGAATTTTTATAAACATATCATTTGCATTAATTTTTGCAAGCTTGATGGCTTCCCTGTACTCTTTTCTAAGTTTGATAATGGCACTTCTAGGTGCAGCAATGGGATCGTTTCTATTTATTGCTATAATAAATTGAAGTCTCTCACGCATTTTTCTCAAAGTGTCATTGAACCAGTTTACTTTTTTACCTGGATTATTTTTATTTAGCAATTTAGATTTTTCTGGAAGGAAAAGAGATATTTATGGAATTTAATAACACATCAATTAGCATTTTAAATTTTAAATTAATATCCAAATTATCATTGTATACAAAATTAAAGTTACAATTTAGCAAAATCTGGTTCATATTAAAGAGTCCTTCATCTGTGATAGGTCTATAACAAACTCTGGTTGCACAATTTGTGGATGAGTAAGCTATCTGAAAAGAAATACCTTTGTGGTCAGATGTGTGAGTGAGATCCACAGTTTTTGTGGTACCATCAATATTTGCGAAAACATTATCAAGACATCTATTACCTCGAGTATTAAATTTAACTTTTTTTTGTAATATTGTAAGATCTAAAAAAATTACAGAGTTTTAAAGCTCTAATATTTGTTTCATTAAAATGGACATTAAAGTCACCCGTAATTATGAACATTAATTTTTTTAAGAGCTTTAGCCATAATGGTAAAGAATTTGTCTAAATCACCATCTGGAGTACGATATACAGTAATAAGCTGCACATTAGATTTATTTAATAAAATACCTGTAATCTCACAATGCTGTTCAGAAGAGAGATTTTCAATATTCAAATGATTAAAACTTACGTTATTCCTAGTATATATACCTACACCTCCATGAGACTTGACCGTCCTGCAAAATCCAGAAACCATACGATAGCCTTTAATATTGACAGTATGTAGCTCATCAGGTAAAAGCCAGTGCTCATTAAGACACAAACAATCAGCTGAAATATCATTAAGCAGAACTTCAAAATCTAGAAAAGAGTTACGTAAATATTGAGCATTATTGTGAATGACATTTAAACAATTTTTAAATTTAACAATACTTTTTAAAGAGGATCCAGATATAAAAGATACCTTCTACTGAGTCCAAGCTTCGAGCGTATAGTAAAACCGGATTTATGAAGTGTTTAATATTTTTTGTCATTGATTAGCTGATGCCTACATCATAATCATAAAATATAATAATCTTTGACGCTAGGAATTTCTTCCTATCATTTTTCGTCGAGAATCTTTTTATTCGCCAAACCGCAAGGCTCGGTGGAATTGATAAAAACCTTTTGTTGTTGTATTTGCTGCTCCTTAGCGTACTATAGCACTATTGCCATTATAAAATGTGGATTCACTTCGCAGACTTCCTACGCTGTATATGAAAATATCAATGGAAATTAAAAACTTAATTTTTTCTGTCTTCGTTTTATGTTCATGTATTTTTTGTGTAAACAGCATGAAATATTTAAATTTATAAAAGTATTTGAACGTTACCTAGGTGTATAGTTTGTATGTTTAATAAAAAAAATAGAAGAAAATGTATATACCCACAGTGGCAAAAATAAATGCAAATGTTAAAGACGAAAATCAAATAGACAAACATTGTCAAAAGTTAGAGCATTACGAAAAAAAGTCTATTTGATTTTTGTCATTATTTTACACATTATGTAATTAAAGGAAAAACAAAGACTGTTTGGGTATATCTCCAAGTTGGTAGCATTTTTTCTGTCCCAGTAATGACTTTCTTTGTCAAATTCTTCTTCTCTCACGTATGGTGAGAGATTATCTAAATGTTTAAGTTTTAAAATTTAGTCTTAAATTTGAAACCAATTTTTGACATTTGTTTTACCTTCCATTAAATTTTATTGTAACTATAATTTGGGTTCAAGGTATTTAAGTTTTCTCTTGATTGTTGATTTTTTCTTAGTTTTTAAATTGCCAGACGCAATATTCATATAAAAAGAAAAACAATTGCTTTGGCGACTTTTCGGCAAAGTCACACTTGTCTTATTCGTCAGTAAGTCGCGTGTTTGATTTCTACATTTGTGTAACCCATCGACGTTATTTTATTCAAGCTTATTTTAGGTCCTGTTTTAGTGAAGTTGTGCTGGGGATGACGTCTTTTCTTTTCTTTCAATTATTCAATTGGTCTGTCCGATGTACGAGTCTTTGTTTTTCTATTCCGCACTTGTGCTTAGGAAACAATATCTAAATAGGTAAAATTTTGTTAAATTTTATATTGTAAATAAATATTTTTTTGTTATATTAACTTTACTGATCATAGTATTAAAGCAATGTTTATATTAATTCCTTAATAATTCGACTGATTTTCGATGTATATAAGTACTTATATATTTTTATTATCTGGTTTTATTTACTAATGCTTATTATATTTTGTTATATTATTATTAGCATCGACAAGCACTGCCAGGTGCGTGTGAAAATAAAAGTACCTGCTTCTAAAAACTTGTGTTTTTATTTACCTTGCAGAATAAGACGATTTTCAAAAGAAAAGTTTGTTCATATTTTTAAATTTTCATTTCATATGAAGATTTAAGAAAGTAGAAGAAAATGTCTTAAAAAATCATTAAAGATATCCAAATCGTGTTGAATATAGACATATAATACAAAATAGACTGACTGCTGCAATACAATCGTGTTCCCCCAGTGCGACAGCGAAGTAAAGCAGACGTAAAGCAGTCCCTGCATCTCTTTCTAATAGGCCGGATTTATCGACTATGTGACCTTCTCATTGGTCATTTAGGTCACATGGTCCATAAACCTGCCAAATTAGAAAGAGATGCACCATCAGTTTTCTCTGTCGCACCGGATGAACTAGCTGGTATTAGAATAATCAGTCTATCATGTATTGTATGTCTATGGTATTTAAAGTCACAGCAATGTCATTGATTTGGTTATAAAGTTCTCCGAAACTGGTTTGGTGATAAATAAAACTAGAAAAAACTTAAGAGTATCAAATAAGGGAGCTCAAATTAAGGTTCTGGGAATATTTGTTGCAGGTCCTGTCAACTTCATATGAAGAGTAGTAGATACAAACGGAAATGTCACGAAAAGCTGTAAGAAAAGCACTAATGTAGTAGCTTAAGAAATACGTCGTTGAAACTAAGCTTTAAGAAATATGACAGAAGTAGAAGGAATGGTTCCCACCAAGATGTCTATTTAGACGACAGTAAAATAAGTAGGTTTAGCTCGATATTGAATATACTTTGTCAAAAACCTACAGAAGATATTATAAATAAGTTTTCAAATTTATTTAAGAATGAGTTAGGGACATTTAAATAGGAACAGATTAAATCAGAAATTGAAGGAACTACACCTATTTTTCGGAAACCAGTTCCGATACCATTTGCATTTAGGGAAAAAGTAGTTAAAGAGATTGAGAAATTAAAAGACAGTAATGTGAGAGAGCAAGTGCCTAATGGAAGCTGAGGAACACTATTAGTACCAGTGGACAAGGCTAATGGAATAGATGTCAGGGCTTGTGCTAACTACAAAACTACAAAGTTACAATGAATAAATATTTGCAAAATGTTAACCACCCCATTGAAGATCTATTTGCAGCGTTGCAAGGAGAGAAACAGCAAGCTAAATTTTTTTAAATGCGTACAATCAATTACAGGTTGAACCAAAGACAGCAGAACTTCTTGCCTAGAGCCCACCGTATGGTATATTTAAAGTTAACCGTTTACCCTATGGTACAAAGCCAGCTTGTGCAATTTTCTCGTGGACAGTAGAGAAAGTGTTGTAAGGTTGTGTGGCGATAGTGAATTATTTGATTTAGATGATGTAGTGGTAACAGGGAGGAATGATGCTAAACATTTCGCAAATTTATACAAAGTTTTAAAAAGATTGGATAAAGCAGGTTTTAGATTAAATAGGTTTTTTCAAAGTAGTATTAAATATTTAGGGCATATTATATCAGCAAAAGGGTTAAAGAAAAGTAAAAAGAAAGTGAAAGCAATAGTAAAGATTCCAGTAACTTATCCTTAAGATAGGTCTTAAAATTTGTCACAAATTTTAAGACCTATATATGAATTCACCAAAAAAGACACAAAATTTAATTGAACAGAGGAATGCAATGAGGCATGTCCCGAGGCTGCAAAGAGACATTTAGTGTCTGATAGAATTCTAATTCGTTTTGGCCCATTTAAAAAATTAAGACTTGTGTGATAGCAGTGAATATGGATTAGGTGCAGTGCTTTTGCACGTGATGTCTGATGGTAGTGAAAGACCCATTAGTTATATTTCAAGGCTACTAACGAAAACAGAGTAAGGTTATAGTATGGTACAGAAAGAAGCATTATGCATTTACTGGGCTGCTCACAAGTTATATGAATATTAGGAAGTATGAAGTATTAGGAAGAATTCTAATAAGAGGAAATGGGTAGGAGTTAGGCGTTATATTTGTGAAATTGTTAATGAAAATATATTTTGGAGGCTTCATGTCGATCAGATATTGAAAGAAAAATTCAATGAGTTAGGAGGGTTAAACCAAACTGTTGAAAATAAATTAAGTTTAAATGAGTTTGAAGGATCTGATTCTATGACGCCTCTTTATGATAATAAGGCACCTGAATTAATCGTATCTGATTGTATTGGCAATATTAGATCATCAAATAATGTAGGAGATAACAGTGTGAGTAATGAGGAACCAGATAGTAGTAATAAAGTTAATGAAAGTGTCAAAGATGAAACTTTAAATAAAGCTAATGTTTTGCCAGTGCGGTCAAAAAGACTTATTAAAGCTCCTGATCGTTTGGATCTTTGGAAGGAAAGTAATGTAGTATCTTAAGAAATACTTCGTGTAAACTTAGCTTTACGAAATAGGGCAGAAGTAGAAGGAATGGTTCCCGCCAAGTTAGAGGTTAGCTTGGTTCCTTGTAGAGGCTTAGATCGTAGTCAGTTTTGCATTTTACAATTTAATAATAGAGTGCCAAACGCTAATTTAGAGTCTATTTGTTTTCTGCTCCTTGGTTACAACAACTAAAAACACAACTTTCGTGCATATAAATACAGATACTTTCTACGAACAGCTCAATCCTCACGATTTTGATAAAAGAATATAGTTTTGTAAAGGAATATCTGATCAAATTAAGACAGTCCATAATATTTATTTGTACTTTATTTTTTATGGTCCATCCACATAATGTACAACTTATTTTAATTCAAATACACCCTCAAACTTTTTAGAAAATTAGATTATTAAAAATGAAATAACTACATGTCAGTTTATAACGTCATTTTGTGACAAAAATAATTTTTGTGACTCGCGAAGTTGAATATGAAAAAATTAAAAAGGAAACAGTTTTCGGCGAATTCAATGACTAAAGAAGAACTGCTGAAGTTCATTCAAACAACACAAGCAGACACAGATAGTGAAAAACGTCAAAAAGAGAGCCTTCTTAAAGAAAAAGAACAACTAAATGAATCTCTGCTGAGTTCACAAAAAGAACTACATGAGACGAAATTGGAAATTGCAAATAAGAATCAAAAACTGCAACAAATTACCGAAGATCACGTAGATAATATTAATTTGTACAAAAACCAAATGACGGATCTTCAGTCTGACAATCAAAAAAATTTATTAAATATGAAAGAGAAAGCAAAAGCAGATCTTCAAAAAATTATGGAGGAATATACATCGAAAGAGAAGAAGTTGCTCCAAGATAACCACAATACAAAAATATTATTAGAGGAACAGGAAATAAAAAATAATAAGTGTATTGAGTCGTTTCGTAAGCATGTGAAAGCAGAAATAGAAGATGCTAAGGATAAAATCGAGAAAAGATTTAGAGAATCAGATGCTAGGTATGAGAAAAGATACGCAGAAGTTAAAAGATTAATGGAATCTATAAATATGTAGTTTTATACAAATAAACTATTACAAATTGTTATTTTTCGTCTGCCTTTTTTTTTTGGTGGGTATTTCTATTATTTCTATTTGTTCTCCCCCACTGTCTATTTCTTCTTTATCTCTGTTTAGCAACCTATCGGAAGAACTTTTTCATGTTTCTGTTGTTTTTCTTATGTCAACAATTCTCCTACTTCTTAATAAATGCATTTTGTGTATTTTACTATTTTTTAAATTTTTTTTAGGAAGAATTTTGTTAGAAGTTAACATTCTTTGAAATAAGACCTCATTCTTTTTAAATGTTTCTTAAATTTTTATTTTATAGCAGTTTAACTCCAGTACAATTTTTTAATATCACGAATATCCTTTGTCATCTATTACGCTATTTTTCAGTATTTGCATTAATTTTACATGCTGTACTTTATCGAATGCTTTTTTGAAGTCCACGAAACATGCAAATACATCTTTTCTTTGGTCACGGCATTTTTGTAATAGGATATTAAGCGCAAAAAGTGCCTCCCTGGTTCCCATAGCATTTCTAAAATCAAATTTTGTGTCTTCAAGATCTTCTTCGCATTTGCGTCTAATTCTGTTTTGAAGTATTCTGAGGAAAAATTTTAGAGTGTGGCTCATTAGACTAATTAATCGATATATTGAGCATTTTCTCGCATTGTGTTTTTAGGTATTGCGACAAATATGGATTTGAGCCAATCTGCGGGAATTACTCCGGTGTTATATATTGAATTAAAAAGTCTTACTACTACTTTTATGTTATAATTCTCTATTAGTTTCAGCAACTCAGTTGGTGTATCATCTGGACCACAAGCTTTTCTAATTTAGCATTATTTATAGCGTGTTCCACCTCGCATTTGAATTGTAGTCTCCGCCACAAATAAACCTAGGTCCAAGTGTATCAAACAAGGTTTTAAATTCTGATTGTTTAACTGAATGTTGTGGTGGACAATGTATAGCTGTCCTGTCCAGTCTTCTACAACATTTGTGGCTTGAGCATGCACTGTTTGATATTGGGTTGTCTGGTAATGCTTGATGTTATTTCTTATAATGATCCATCTGATGATAAGTCTTACCGTGTGCAGTTCCATTTGATTGTGTTTTGTGATCTATTTTATAGTTGTAAAATTTTATGAAACTTTTTTTCGTTAAGTTTTTTTTTGAAATCAGTATTATGTCTAGTCTATGGTTAGGTATAAATGCATGCAACATTTCACTACGTCACTATTCTCGGGTCCAAGGTCCTGTGGCAAGGGTGGCTAGTCTACTTGGGTACTTTCTTTATTTAATCCTCCGTCTCTCTCCCTCTCGTATAAAAGTATAGAGATATATTTATGGTAGTATCACGTTCAGTGCTTATACCACGAAGTTAAAGAAAAACCTTACCGTTTATTTGTAATGTCAAAAAGGCAATTCAAATTTAAAGGGTTAAATTAAAACACAGCATTACTTACATAGTTTATTTCTAAAATAAATAAATAATATACTAAAAACAACCGCGGAAAGGTAAAAAATAATATATAATAATAAACATACCCCCGATGTAGAATTTGTAACGCTTGGTAAACAAAATATAACAATGAAGATGTAGTTCACCTCTCCGGAAGCATTATAACGCTCACACTTATTTATTCTTGTTTTACTAAAACAATAAAATTATACAATCAAAATGATTTCTAATTATAGCAAAATTCAAGAGTTTTTATTACTCGTTTCTAAATACAAAAATTGTTGTTTGTTTCAAAATGACAAATATTATTCAAACAAAAACACTATTTACTTCACTGAGGCTCCCTTAAATTATAAAAAAAGTATCCCCAAATATGATCATTGACAAATGTAATGAATAAAGAGAGAGGAGCCTATTCCTCTGTCATATCAATTCCTGATTGATCAATTAATTTTTTTCTTTTTTTGTAATATCCAGTTAATTTTTGAAAAATCAGAGTGTTTAACCAGAACTGTAGTAATATTTTACTGCATCTACTATCGTTTAAAAAAAAGATACAGTTGTACAAATCGATTCCCTAATATTGTTCTGAAGCTATTTTCTTGTGGCATTGTAAATTAATTACTATTTAAGTGGGAATAAGCCACAATTAAAAAATTAAAATACGTTTATTTGAAATTGAAACGTCAATAAACGTATTTTTATCTTTAATTGTGACTTATTCCCACTTAAATAGTAATTAAATCGATTTCCAATTCAAAACCCCTTACAGCTTTTATTATTAGCGATCCGGTTTTGTGCCGAGCCGGCTGTTTAGTTACCGAATGTAGCAAAAGCGAATTGAAGCTGCAGAAATTGCCGAATATTTTTCGGAGAAACCCCATATACTGATGCGGCAGTCCTAGGTTAAAAAACTCTTATACGACTAATCTTTATGAAGAAACAAGATAATTTCTAGATCTAAAACTGCTCCCAATACCTCCCAATTGTCGTATTACATAATAAAGTTAAACTATAATACAAATAACTTTTGGCAATTAAAGAATTAGGAAATTAGAATGTGCAGAGGTAAAAAAACCCAAATTGTATAATTAGAGATATCCAATATAATATAAATATTCGAAAAGGCTTCCGCGGTCAGTAAAATAGAACTTCAAAAAGAAGTCCAATATTATTACAATAACTCATATCAAATTTACTCAGTTCCCGGTTTTAACCGCGTTGATTTTGGCTACTTTGAGCTTTTAACTCGCTCTTTGCAGTCTTTTTTAGTACTGGATCTTGACCGTAAGTCTTTTTAAACGAACTATCATACAAGCATCCACTGAGATTGAGAAACATCCCGAGTGTCTCAATAAAACTCAACATAGTGAGTAATAGATTAGCATTAACATGGAAATTAAATTACCACAAAGACATCTGGTGATGTTTTCAAATTATTCAAAGCAAAATCATCTACAACCGTCTTAAACACAGCAACCCACACGTATCACCACCTAAATATAAGAGTCTTGAATATTACTCCCGAAGGTTAAGAGAAACATGAGAAAGTCCAGAAAAAACTCTCAAATATTACGAGAAGCTATTGAGATCGCAAAACACACCGCGTGTCTCAACAATAGTTTTCACGCAATGGTCACGCAATCATATTGATATTGACCAACCCTTAGAATCAGCAAATTAAAGTCACTAAACATGAGAGTTGGGCCATCAATCACCAAACACGAAATTGAGAAAGCGCTAAAACGTGTAAAAAATGAGAAGGCCATAGGACCAGATAAAATACATACAGAAATCTTATCTTATCTCGCTATTTTTCCAAACAATTCAAATCAAATTCCTGTACCGCTGTCAGTCTCGTATTAATGGGCATTCAAACATAGTGACCTACTCTCTTAGAATCAGCAGATTAAAGCCTCTAAACACAAGATTTCTGAAGGTTTCAAGAAGTCCATTTAGATCGAAAAACATCTCTTGTGACTCAATACACTAGACAACCAATCCATTAGCTTTAACACACCTAAAATCACCGAATTAAAGCATTCAAACAAAAGAGAGTCCTGAAGATTATTCCCGAAGGTTACGGGGAGCATGAAGATTTCTCCCACATGTTAAGCGAAGTCATTATGGTGCAAAACAGCGACCTACATTTAGAGAATCCCCTAAATACGATAGTTTCAACGTGGAAATTACTCTTAAAATTTTCACAATTTTTACTTTAATTCTCCCAACCAGTCAAAAACAAAGTTTTCTCTCGCCGACAGATTAGCATTAATGGCGATTTAAACACACCGATCCATCTTTATAGCCGATTTAAGCCCCTAAACATCCGAGACGCTTGAAGATTACGAGAAGCCATTGAGAACGGACAACATCCTTCGTGCCTAAACAAAATATATAGCGACAATATATTAGAATCAAGCTCAACGTTCACCCCGAGAACTGTGTACATTTGTGTTTACTCAGTTTTTACAACAATTTTAATCTTAGTTACATATCAAAAACTGACAGCGTTAAATAAGTTTGTGCAGATATTAATTTCTTACATAGGATTATATATACGTTGGCGATCCTACGAGACTAGTCCCACAAGCTTGGCAGGCTTTCATATTCTTTGGGTTTACTAAAGTACATTTGCTACATTCAGCTCCTCCCACCTCAATGGGAGTTTCGTCTTTAAGATTCCTACTCTTTCCGCACATCTCGCAAATATCCTTCCCTAGTTCATTCAAAAAGGTACAAGTTTTACAAGTCCATTTAATACTGTCCTTGGGAGAATCGTTCGTCGTGGGTTTCACTACCGGTTTTTTCTTAACTGTTCTGTCCTCTTTTCTTTTGGTTTCTTTTCAACAGTCCTAGCCTGGATGGCTTTTTCTACAGTCGCAGGTTTTTCTCTAGGAAGAGTTTTGGTAGCTTCGAGAGTCTTTGGAGCTTTCTTGGGGGCGTCGTTTACTTTTAAACGGTCTATCATGAACGCTTAAGTGATTGAAAGCATCGTCCAAATTTGTTTGTTTTACTTTTTTGTTCTCTTTGAGGTTTTTGTTTGATACAGGACTAAGAACATCGCCCCTTTCGCCTAAATCTTTGTTGTATCCTTGACTTTCAAGGTTTTTATAAACATAATCCCAATCTTCCAGCTGGGAGTCTTTCACTTCAACACCATTATTCATAGCGTCGTAATCAATATCACTAGATTTTCTTGAATGCCTAGATCTATAGGAAGGGTGGTCGACTGTGTCATACGCAGATGGAGAATTAGGTTCAACTTCTATTAACTTAGCCGTAGGAACAGCATAAATATTGTTTGGCTGAACAGGAATACTGTAATAATCGTTAATACAAGGTTTTAAAACAGGAGAATTATAAGGTAAAGTATAAGCAGGGTAAGTTCGGGGACAATATCCATTCGCCAAATACTCCGGTTGTGGAGGTAGCCCAACGTGGTGGTGCGTGTTAGGAGGAGGAAAAGAATTATTCATAGGAATCAAGGGAGAAACTACAGGAACTGGTATGGCTTGGCATCGCACTGAGCCGTACGGATTCGATCCTTGGGAAAGGCTTCTGTTGTGTTCTTGATATTGTCGCTGGTGATGCCTGCATTTAAGTGCATTTGAGCATTTCTCTGGACTACAGATGTGGGTTCTTCGGAACTCTACCACTTCAAACCACGAAATTTTGAACGTTTTTCCAACTTCTTCCCATATTAGCTTTAGAATCTAAAAATATTAAAATCTCTATAAATATGAGAAAACAAGTAATTTTGATAATTTTATTGAAATAGGGAAAGAGAAATTTATTGTTTTTAAAATGAGTTTACATTTATAAAACACGACATGGTGTAGTACAAACAAGGCACAAGATACGTTAAAATACTAATTATAAATTAAAAATAAAAAAAAATCAATTCGTGCAACTGTCCTCCAAAAATTCCTGAATACTATAGTAAGATTCAAATATTAAAAACTTCTTGATTGCTCTTCGGAATATCAAAAGTATTGCTTTAGATCTTATATCGAGTGGTAGATGATTAAAAACTTTCTACCAGTGTAATAAATGAATTTTTTAATTACTGTAGAAGAGGGAATTGGAAGTGGAATAACATAATTTAGACGAGTGTTATAAGGAATCTGGACGAATATCTTCTTTATGTTTTTTAAAAAAATAAGCATGCTAAATTCAAGGATATGCACGCAAGAAAGTGTTAAGATCCCATGTTTCCGAACAGAGGCCTGCATGATGAACCAAACTTGACCTTGGATAAATAACTGAGTACTCTCTTTGTAGCATTAAAATTTCTAACTGAAATTATGAAGAGAACAGCTACCCCAAAAGGCAATACCGTCATCTCAAATTAGATTCAATCAGGGCCACATAAACACTTTAAGCAAATGATGAGCAACAGATTTGACTGCAATGATATCTTTTTGCTTAAACATACAGTGTGTTGCTCAAATTTAAGTTTATTATCAATATAGAGACCTAAAAATTTGTTTACGGTGTCAGAACAAATGCCTTCATTGTCCAGAGTAATGTTGTGTAGATCAATCTTAAAAGAAATTAATTTAGTTTTTTTGAGACAGTAAAATGTCCAAATGATTAGCTTTGGGCACCACGCTAAGTATTTTAGCAATATCACTACTAAATAATCTTGTTCAATACCTTAGAGTCACTGTTTTAGTCATAAAAATTTGTGGTGATCCATCGGAAAATATCAGTAAACCGGTCATTAGTGTCGAGGATTAGTTATGCCGTAAATATATAATCAAAGAAAAAGAAAGGACCGCAAAACAGATCTTTGAGGTACCTCCACAAATTAATAAAGATATTACTAGAGTAGCACTCAATTGCTTAATAACAGACTAGCATCTGTCTTCCCAAGCATGAAGCTGAACCACTTTAGAGCAGTGCCTCTAAAACCATAATCTTTCCAGTTTATTAAGAAGTACTTAGCGATTGACACAGTCAAAAGGCTTTAGAATAGATCACAGAAAACTGCATCAGCAAGTACAAATGCCTTCTTATCTGGGAGAACCTTCAAAAGTCCTATTCTTACATTTGGTATACAGAGTGGAAGTTTTTGAAGCAAAAAACAGTTAAAACCGATTCGCTTTAGCCACGTAAATGTTTGTGATTTGATCTTTATATTTTGCGCTAATCAGAAACCATAAACATGTATTACAGTTTTCCTCATTTTAGTCCTTTTACAATAACATCCGCGTCAGAAGTAATTGTTTCTGGATTTTTTAAATATGCATTTAAAATAAACTCTTATTAGTCGACAAGATAAACTAACTTCATTTCGTCAAATATAGGTTGGTAATTAGAAAATCTGTTCAACGTCATATTTTTAAGATGGAATAATGAAAAGGAAGTTAAAAATTAAGCAATGAAAATAATAGTTTGATCAATTTCATCAGTAATTTAATCTCCTATTATCTGAAAATCATACATTAAAAAGACATACCTGACATTCCACATAAGCTATTAAGCAATCCCTCGACACAGCTGTGATTCTGTCTGGAGAAATGGGATCTTCGAGAATTAACATCCGTACCCACGATAGCTATCTGTACCCATACTTCAAATAGTTCTCTGCTCCCCTACATAAGTTGCTTCAGCTTGATGCTATAAACAACCACAGAAAGATCTGAAAGTGAAATATGAACATGTAAAAGTGCGATTCGAGAGGAAAAATGGGTTTTATGAAGTACATTTTAAAAAATTTAGTCCAATATGTTGTCTACCATTTCAAAAACAATTGTGATCCTTCCCTGAACATAGAGTATATACTTTGACTATGTAATGTAAGCACGTAGCAATGAGTGGGAGTTGGATTAAAGGCTACAGTAGCATAGAAAAATAGAATTTAGTCAGATAATTATTATAAATTCCAATTAAATAAGGGATAATGTGAATACAGTTAACTTATACCAATTAAATTAGTACAAAGAATAACAATTTGACCGATTAGTGCATTGTTTGATAATTGTTTAAAAACGTAGAAAACTGTCAAACAAGAAAATTGATTGAAGGCATGATAGACCTCTATTCAGCAAAAACGCAACCTTGGACCAGCAGACCGGTCAATGAGACACCAGTTGATAAAACGGAACTAAGGAGGCCAATAGGCAGTACATAAAGTCAGTAAGGGGAGTGATAACGGCGGGAGCCGTGAAGGCAATCAATTGCCTGCTCCGTACCTCGACGCGGCAGCTCGGTACGAACGCAGGCGAATACTCCGGGGAGCGCTCAAGCAGCCCCATAGGTATTGGCGCGTCAGTCCTTATTGTCACCTCTACAGTTCGGAACACAGGAGGAGACCCTCAACTGCCGATCCAAGGAACCGAAACGTGTCGTGTTGAAAGCCTAAATACAACATAAGTAACAGATTTCTAATAGACTAACCTAGTAATTAAATTAGTACAACTGTCAACTCTTCACTACTTGCATATCTCCTCCCGACCGCAGAGACTTTATTAAACGATTGTAGTTTGTTAAATCATAAATTCAATATTTAACTCTAAAATTTTTTTTTTAATTCCATCTCCGACTCTTAGAGACTAGGAGAATACAAGATTCCCTTATCCAGATCTCCGCTTCAAAGTAACCCAGTATACCTCTGCTCTTTACAGGACCTGAGACTAGGAGTGCCTTACCCCTATCCCGAAAATCCCTTATCTTCTCATAAATCCACGAATACGACCAGCCCTCACAGACTAGTGTAACAGTATTCCTTCTGCCGCTCGCCAAGGTTAGCATCCTTTGATGATCGATAAAAGTATTACATTGGGTGATAGCTTTTCCTACCTTTACATATACTCCTATCCGTATTACATTACCATTGACAGCTAGCGCCTCATTATTAACAACTATCAGCTCTTTAAAAAGCTATTGATATATCTATTAATGCAACCAAATATCAAAGGAAATCATTAAGTCCTTGTGTATAGTAGAGCAAAATGCGTTGTACTTTAACGAAATTTAGTATTTAAAAGATCAAAATTATTTTCGTATTCAATTGACACTACATAAACTACACAGAATAGAAAAAAAATAGCATGATCAAAACCAATTATTGTTCATCAATTATGTCTAGTACCTTAACTGTTTTGTATTCCTTCCTCCAAGGTTGTGCCAGTAAATTTCCTGCATAAAGTTGTATAGCACTGAATCCCATTACTGCTTTGTAAGCGCTAAAATCCTTCTTGTGACTAAAAAAACTCTAATACTTCTGCAGTTTCATGGAAGCCGAATTTTGTGGTAATGCCCAGAGACACATAGAAAATCGTAAATATATTCTAAAAGTAGAAAAAATAATTATGATAATTGGCGATGATTTTTTATTTTTATTATTATATATATAAGTATTACCCATAGAAACATCATGATAAGCTGAGTAAAGAGGAGACTCAAACGGCCTCCGATAGAGAAAACTCTCTGCAAGACTTCACATTTTAAAAAGAACCTTCAAGTTAGGCACACCTTTGTTATTAATAATAATTTGGAATATAGTGTCAGTACAATAAAGCTGATAAATCATAATTTTTTGATTGAACCTACAATTTTGTTTGGTACAAAATTTTATTGCAAATAAGAAAACCTTTATCAGTTTTTTCATACATATGATACTTTTCAAGACGTCTTTTAGGATAAGAGGATCAAAAGCATTCTGTAACATAATTTTTTTTCCTAAAATTTATCACAATTTTTACCATGAGCAAATTGCAAAGGTTTTCTGGCAAACAACTTTCATAGACATTCTAACAAAAAATCTAAGGTCAGGCTCACAGTACAGATCCTGTCAAGGATCAAATATAAGTAAAAATTCAAATAGTAACTTAAAAGTTGGCCCTTTTTTACCCTTTTGAACTATAATACCTTTTCATTTACATTTGTTGTTCATTTCTTCAAAATAGTTTTCTTTAATGGTTTTTAGAGTTTAATGAAATAACAGAGGCAAAGATTAAGCCATTGTTAATAAATATACTTAATAACAGCAATAATAACCTGCACATTCTATAAAGTGTGTTGACCACTGTGTAGTACCTTTGTAAATCATCTTTAATTAAGTTTTAAGAACTCATACATTTTTCTTGAAGAGTTAATGATCACGATCACTCTCTAATTTTTTAAGTTTTTTAACACCAATGATGGAAATTACATGCCAAACAGTATCTTAAAACCTCTGGCAAAAATATTTTAGCCTATTTTATATATTAGAACAATAAATTGTAAGACTTCTTTTCTCAAGTGCACCATATTGCCGCTATCCTGACAGAATCAAAACGTTGCAAAGGATTGTTTTTAATGAAGAAATTAAAATAGAGCAGATTAATGAACAGGTGGAAAAATAGGACATCAAAAATTATAGACAATATATTTTTTTAAGGTAGTACAATATATTATATCCCTAGAAATGTATTATATATCCCTACATGTTAGGAATATGTATAGGGATATATGATACAAAATGGTGACAAAGAGAATGAACAGGTAACAGGAAGTATATTTCCTCATCAAACAAAGTCGATTTTATTATATAGACTTTATGGATTGTAAGACCTAGTACAGCTATTATTGCTTTATCCGTTTTGGCAACTTATAAACCTTGAATAACTAAATTAAACTTTATCTACACATACTAATAAATAGATTAGAATCTTAAGTATGTACATTGTGTAATAAATGAATTCGCTGCACATTTAACTTGTTCTAGTGATAATAAAATCAAGATATTATATAAATTTATATTTTATTTATGCCAAACTATTAAAGTTTTATGACAAAATACCTGGAAATATTTTGTAGGTGCCATAAATAATACTCTTACTTACCCTCTAGCCTATTTCTCTGCAATCTTCTCAGGACTCTCGTCCATCTCCAAGTATTTTAAATGGCATCGTTCTATTTCCTGCCATAACTCGTTGTAACTGTTTTCTGGTAAACAGCAGCTCTCCATTATTACCATATTACTCACCCGAAAATTCACAGATACTTAGCTCTCTTTAATCCGCAAACTGTATAATGAAAATATTGTCACTCGAAACGAGGTCAAATAATATTAATAACGAAATGTTAGAATCTAATAGTTTTCCAATATATATTAATATACTTTACATTCCCCTAGATCCTAATAGAATCGGCACTTTGCGTCCTACAGCATGACATACCTCGTTGTGATCAAAACATTAAGATGTCATTATCGCTGTCAAAACAAATGTAATTCTCGGAAAATTAAAAAATGGGGGAATAGTTTCGGTTTTGAAAAAGAGTTGTTTTCAAATCATCAGAATCCCGCAATAGTCAAAAAAATCAATAATCATAATTAAACAAAATGTAGCACGAAACTTATCCTACAAGTTTGAACCATTCATAAACCATGCATAACGACAATTTCATTGAGACGGTTCCGGTGATGAGATCTTGAGACTAAACTAAAAGAATACGGAATTATCTTGAATAACTCAATATCCAAAATAGTTAATCGACTCTAATGGAAATGGTGAATTTCCTGAAAATCATTTTGTAATTTGACTGTTAGAAAATAAAAGTAACATAAAAGAATATGAAATTCTCTTTTAAATACCTACTATGGGTTTGTTATATTAGAAAATGTTATGTATTTGGACGATATACATTGAAGGTAAGTGTAAAAGCTTAAAGTGGTTCAAAAAGAAGAACGAAAAAAAAGAAAAAAAAAAAAAATAACGGAAAAAAAAAAAAAAAAAAAAAAAAGAATGTATATTTTTTAAAGTAAAGCAAAACTTTTATTTAAATTAGAAATAAGTTTACGAACGACAGACGCAGCACCCCCGAAATGCCGTGATTTGAGAGGGAAGATTTTCTGGAAAGTATTTTATTATGGAATGTATTATAGA
Source organism: Diabrotica balteata (assembly GCA_918026665.1). NCBI lineage: Eukaryota > Metazoa > Arthropoda > Insecta > Coleoptera > Chrysomelidae > Diabrotica > Diabrotica balteata. Next base: position 145,652,338 of record OU898282.1, read on the forward strand.
AAAAATAAAAATACTAGATTTATGGTATGAGTTTGGATGGTAGATTATGTAAATCATAATGTGATAAATGGCCAGAATTTTAATGTTAAAAATGCCTTGAATTTGAGCTTTAATATCACAGCATAAAGTAACAAGGTGTTACATATGGCTGTTGTATCTATACTGGTGTTTATATATCCCTGTTAAGAATTTTATAAATGGTTTGAGAACAATCTCAAAATTGGAATCAAAATTTTAAACGGTACGTATTTTTCATTAAAGAGATTGGTTGGCATGTCCCCTAGTATATGAAAGCAGTTAATATGAAATAAAAGCCTTGCAAATTGGAAACAGCTTTGTAAAGAATGGTACAAAAACAGAAGCAAGAGGCGTATGACGAATCGAAACCCTCTTATCTATGGAATCGACGAATGACGATGGCGTTAACACAGTATATACCACAAATGTAGTGTAAGTGGTATAACACAAATGGGGAGAGTGAATTGCATGAGCCCAGCCGTTCGTAATAGCGACGGCGCTACTAGTCACGTTAGGTGGGGATATGACATAACAAAAGGCGTATGACGTTGATGTTGAGTGCCGTATGCCAAAGTTTTTACTAGATTTGCATATTTTACCCAAATAATGATCTAGCCCATACCATGTTTTTTTAAAAAACAAAGATTTTAGCAATTATTCGAACTAACAATCACGCACTGTGAATTCTACAATAACTTATTTTTAAAGAATTTTAAATATTAACCGAAAACAAATGTGTTACTTGCATAGTGGCAACAGTGTAATCGGCGCCTGTTGCAAACCCAAGGTTTATTAGAAAACAGGTTGCATGGAAAGTCAGACATTAACACGAATGAATATGTCAGTGTGACGTTCACGTAGATTGTAAAATGTTAAGTTTGAGAACAGTAATAAATAAATTACTAATAATAAATAAATAATAATAAATAAATAAATAAAGCTAAGACTATTAAACATACAACCTGAAAAAGATGGAAAAGTAGAGTTATAGTCATTAAATGTTTCAGTAAATATGATTGAAATGAATGAAAATATTTTTATGATTGAGTTTGACAAAATAAAGTAAAAAACACACCAATATCAGTACTGATAATAATTTCACATAGTTTATAATTTAAAAACTTTTAATTTTAACCAAATTTCCATCGGCATTTTAAACTGCCAATTGAAGACAGACGACGTAAAAGAAATAAAATATGGAATATCAAAACGCATGGCAGAAAGAAAACAAAGATGTCGAAGCATATATATTTTTACAGAATACTAAAAAGGGGTAGATAAATGATAATAACAAGTGAATATCCTCCGACACAACATATTGATTTGGCCAGAAATAATAATCGGAATGATATACGACAAAAGAGGAATTAAGGAACATGGAAAGATAGAGCAACGGTGAAACTTTCAACAAAAAACTACTAGAAAATAGAAGATACTAATTAACAATCTTAAATCATCATGCGGATTAGAGAACTTGAGACAACTAACAGTGGAAAGCGAAAACTAAAGTTTCGAGGAAAAGGCAAAAGCATATTTTTTTTCAAATCCAGTAAATGCCAATCAGATGTTTCTATAAATATGTGAACTTAAGGTAAAGCCTACTAATTCTGAATAGTATAATATGATTTAGTTCACATTTCTTTTGTCAGCATGATTTTAAAATTGTTGGAGGGAATTAACAATACTGCACTACGTTTATTATTCTCCAATTCAAAATTATGTAAACCTAGTCAAAAATCATATTAAAAAAGTAAATTGTATTAAAATCCAGATATTAAATATAGTATATAAGCATGCATCACATATGTCCAAAGAGAAAGAATCCACTTCTAATTTAATTATAGTAGTAGTTGTTATTCTACGTACACATATATTAGTTTGGCAAAAATATATTACAATTCTATAACCTCGTAGGTATCCTAACCACATTTTGTACAAATTGAATGAAATAAATACTCCATTACAAGTGCAAAAGTAAGTTACTTTCTATTTAATATAACATAGAGTTAAGATAATTATTACAATCAATGTGCATTTTCTAGTTATTTTTAACCAGGCAGGAGAATGAATGTTGAATGTAGGCAGTCTTAGTGACTTCATCCACTACTTTCATTCAGATTCTCGACACTGAGTTGGTGTAAAGCGTTAGCCACGAGCAACCTGTCCTATGTACTCCACCTTGTAAAATTCGTTTTTGGCCCGTCCCGCACTTGCCGCTAAAAACTCTACCACAACTTTCTATCGAACTTACACTTACTAGAGGGTTACCTGTACTGGTGTTTTGCAAATGCTGTCAAAAACATTGTTATCCCATAGTAAAAAGAATATAATTGATTTTAATTACTATTTAACTGGAAATAAACCACAATTAAAAGGTAAAAATATGTTGATTCTCCCAGTTAAATAGTAATTAAATTAAAATGCTCACAAGAAACATAGCGTAGCAGATATTAAGAAACCGTTATGTGCCCAACTTGTAATGCAGAATTGATTTTAGTCTCAACTTTAGAAAAATTTTAGGAGACAAATGACAGTGTACATCAATTTTGTATATAGTTAAATCAACATTGCTAAAAATAGATGAAGGTACAATTTACCAATAAAAATAGTATATATAGTACTGTTTTGTACCATTTGCTTTTCTAGTTACTATTAACTTTAATATCTTCGACCGTTAGCAGCATGGAATCATTTATAATAAACAATTATATAGTTTAAAACTCAATTAATAACATAAGCTCTTTATAATTTACCTAAAAGTTTCATTTTATCAAAAAGTCATTTATTCTTAATGTTAATAATGATTCCAGTAATTGAAAGATTTTCATGGACATGGATATAGATTTTATTAAAAAATAATTTAAAAAAAGGAAATTGATATGTCAATCCACAATTAATATAGTATCCAAAGTAATATAGATTTGCCGCATCATATAACACGTCCAATATTCTTTCTATAGTATATAAGCAAAGCTTCACAGATATAGTAGAAAGAAAAGAATCCCACATTCTAATTTAATTAAGTAGTAGTGTTAATTTCTCATACATATGACTTTAGTTGCAATATATTTTTAACAATTTCTTATCTCTGCAGATATCTACCAGCATTGTTTTATATCATTGAAGTGTAAATGAACAACCATTAAACGTGCAGAAAGTAAGTTACGTTTTACTTTAAGCTAACATAGATTAATTATATTTTTACAATCAATGTTGCAATTCGAAGGTTCATTTTAACCAGTCAGGGGAATGAAATTTGAAATGTAGCCGTCTGAGTGACGTCATTTACATATACTCATTAGATTCTCGACACTGTTGGTTGTAAAAGTTACCAGACAACCTGTCCTATGTACTCGCACCTAGTAAAATTATGTTGGTTTGGCCCTCGCGACGAAAGCCGCATGGGCGCTAAAACCTCTCTATTCGAATTTACCGTACTAGAGGGCTATGTACTTGGTGTTTGGCAAATGGTGTCAAAAAACTATTTTAATCCATAGAAAAACAATATAATTGATTATAATTACTAGTTAACTGGGAATAAGCCACAATTAAAGGTAAAAATACGTTTATTCCTCCCAGTTTAAATAGTAATTAATTTAAAATGACCACAAGATAAATAGGTTACAAAATATTAAAAACCGTGTATGTGCCCCGACAGTGAGTCCATTAATTGATCTTTATCTCAAAAATAGAAGACAATGAACAGTGTACACTCAATTTTTATATATTTACTAAGACATTGCTAAAATAGAAGTTGAAGGTACAATTACCAAAATAGTTATAGTGACATTTGCTTTTCTAGTTACATTAACTTTTAAATCTTAAACCAAAGAATATAGACGCTTATTAGAAGAATCTTTTACAGTTATGTTTTGAAAGTTTTGCCAAAAGATGATCGCACGTTAATGAAAAGAATGGAGAGGGTGATCGAGAAGAGAGCGGGTCCATGTTCAACGCTATTATCCGCTTTTTAAATACGAGAAGTGGAGGGGCAACACAATGCAACAGATATTTTTTATGTATAATGCCAGAGAACTTACGAACACATAAATGCCGCGTGGCCGTAGAATAGGGATTACATTTTTTGCGTTTTTATAATAGTTTTTTAAAGAAAAATAATATTTTTAAACTTTTAATAATTGAATCCTATTAGAAAAAATAATATGAATTCGAATTTTAATTAAACTAAGGTACAAATCTACAACTAATATTATAGTTCATAAAACCAGAAAGAACCTCTCTCTTATTAACTACAAAATTTAATTACAACCATATAAAGTCATCAATCACCGGAATAAAATATTCCAAATTTCTCTAAATTTAATAATTTCTTTCTTCTGTTTTTAAATATAAAACAACAAAATGTAAAACAACAAACACTGGGATTTTTTTTCTCTGCAGAATAATGGAAGACATGTCTAAAAAAAAAGCTATGATGAACAGTCCTGAGAAAAGTCAAATATTAGGTTTGAATTAACAATTAACCCAAAAATTAACGAAATACTTGTAAAAAAATATTTCGTCTTAATTTTTGGGCAGTAATAACAGTAATAATGAAAATTAATTAGGTGACGGTTTTTTCGTTGTGTTGGAAACAAACCTATTTTTAATTCGAGAAGATTATAAAATGTAAAATAATAAATGCGTTGAACTATTGTAAAAATCATACCTTTTTAAATTTCAAAATTCAAAATTTTAACAATTTAATAATTCATTGAAAATAAAGATTTTATTGTGAAAAAAAAAACAAAAAAAGCAATCGGGATTTTTTTTAAATCGGTAGATGCAAAAGTTAAATAAATCGCTTCGTATCGTAACTGCCTATTCCCACGTTTCCCCTAACTACATCCATTTATGAGATAGTTAAAGAAAGCCGACTGCCAGATGTGTTTTACAAGTGGGGGGGGAAGAAAAAAACCTCTAACCAAATCGTCCATTTGAACGAGTTTCTTCTATAGAGCGTCTATATTCTGTTTACATACTTGTCGTTAACCTTAGAATAAGTAGGAATCTTTTATTTAGTAGACAATATATATAGGTTAGCAATACCTTAAAAACTTAACTCTTAGTAATTTTTCCTAAAAGTTTTATTTTATAAAAAAGTTCATTTGTCTGTAATTTTAATAATATTTCCATTATTATCGATTTTTCATGGACATGGACCCATATAGTTTTCAAAAATAAATAAAAATACTAAAATTGTATTTAATCCACTTGATAGCACGTAACCCTAACCGAACCTAACCTAAACCTAACCGAACCTAACCTAGACCTTGGTTACATATTAGTTTTTCAAAAATAAAAAAAAATATCTAAAATTGTATTCAATCCACTAGAGCACTAACCTAACCGAACCTAACCTAACCTAACCTGGTTACATAATATTTTTCACAAGGAAAAAAAAATAACTAAAGATTGTATACAATCCACTGATAGCCCTAACCCAACCTAACCGAACCTAACCTAACCTAATCCCAACCTAACCTGGTTACATATATTGTTCAAGAATAACTTAAGAAATACTGCAAAATTAGTATTCAATCCACTATAGCACTAACCTAACCTAACCGAACCTAACCTAACCTAACCTAGACCTAACCCCTAAAAAAAACCTAACCTGGTTACATATATTTTTCAAAATAAATAAGAAAACTAAAATTGATACACATCACTATAGCACGAACCTAACCAAACCTAACCTAACCTAAACCTAACCGTAATACCTGGTTACTTATAATATTATACAAAAATAAATAAAAAAACTAAAATTGTATTGAATGCCATCTAATAGCACTAACCAAACCTAACCTAACCTAACCCTAACCTAACCAAACCTTACCCTAACCTGGTTACATAGTATTTTACAAATCTAAATAAAAAAACTAAAAATTGTATTCAATCCACTATAGCACTAACGGTAACCTAACCTAACACATACCTATACCTAACCTAACCTTGTTACAATATATTTTTCATAAATAAAATAAACATACTAAAATTGTATTCAATCCACTATAGCACTAACCCTAACCTAACCTAACCTAACCTAACCTAACCTGTTACATATAGTTTTTCAATAAAAATCAAAAATACTAAATTGTATTTAAATCTCCACTATAAGCACATAACCTAAACCTAAACCTAACCTAACCTAACCTAACCTTCCCTAACCTTGGTTACATAGTATTTTTTCAAAATAAATAAAAAAAAACTAAAATTGTATTCAAGTCGCACTATAGCACTAACCTAACCTAACCTAACCTAACCTAACCGAACCCAACCTGACCGAACCTGTTACATATATTTTTCAAAATAAATAAAAATACTAAAATTGTAATTCCTGATCCATCACTAATAGACCACTCACCTAACCTAAACCTAACCAAACCCTAACCTAACCTAACCTAACCTGGTTACATATATGTATTCAAATAAATAAAAAAACTAAAATTGTATTTTAATCCACATAGCACTAACCTGACCTAAACCTACACCCTAACCTAACCTAAGCGTAACCTGCGTTACATATATTTTTCAAAAAAAATAAAAAAAACTAAAATTGGTATTCAAATACCCACAATAGCACTAAAAAAAAACCCGAACCTAAACTCTAACCTAACCTAACCTAAACCTAACCAAACCTTACCTAACCTGGTTACATATATTTTTTCAAAATAAAATAAAAATCCTAAAATTGTATTCAATCCGACCATAGCACTAACCTAACCTAACTCTAACCTATAACCTAACCTGTTACATAGATTTTTTCAATAATAATAAAATTACTAAAATTGTATTGAAATCCACGATAGCCACTTAACCTAACGCGAACCTAACCTAACCTAGACCTTACCTAACCTGGTTACCATATATTTTTTCAAAATACATTAAAAAAACTAAAATGGTATTCAATCCACTAATAGCACGAACCTAACCTACAACCTACAAAACTAAACCTAACCTGGTTACATAAATTTTTCAAAATAAAATAAAAATACAGAAAATTGTAATCAATCCACTAGGAGCACTAACCAAAACTAACACTACCCTAACCTAAACCTAACCTAACCTATGCCTGACCTAACCTGGTGTAACATGAGAGTTGTTCAAAATAAATAAAAAAACTAAAATTGTAATTCAATCCTACTATAGCCACTAACCTAACCTACACCCTACCTACCCTAAAACCTTACCTAACCTGTTACAATAGAATTTTCAAAATAAATAAAAGAAACTAAAATAGTATTCAATCCACTTATAGCACTAACCTACACCTACACCTAACCTAACACCTTACCTAACACCTGGATTACATATATTTTTCAAATAAATAAAAAATACTAAAATTGTATTTAATGCCCACTAGAGCACTAAAGCCTACACCTAACCTAACCTAGACCAACCCTAACCTAACCTTACCTAACTAACCTGGTACATATATTTTACAAATAATAGAAGAAAAAAAACTAAAATTTGTAGTCAATCCACTAAAGCGACGAACTTCCACTAACCTAACCTAACCGAACCTAAACCCCCTTGTAACCTACACACCAACCAACGCTCAGAACACCAGAAAACCACCTGGTTACATATAATTTTCACAATAAAATAAAAATACTAAAATTGTATTTAATCCCCTATAAGCACTAACCTAATATTAATCCGACTCTAATGTAAATTGTGAATTTCAACTGAAAAATCATTTTTTGTAATTTACTTTGAAAATAAAAATAAACAAAAAGGAATATGATTCGTTTTTAAATACCTACAATTGTTTTTATTAGAACAATTTGGATGTATTTGGACGAGATACATTGAATTAGTGTAAAGCTAAAAGTGTTGCAGAATTAAGAGAATTATCGGTAATTGTAAAGTTTTAAGTAAACAAAACTATTTATTAAAGAGTGAGAAGATAAGTTCACGACAAGCGCATCACAACGAAATGTCGTTGATTTTGAGATGAGAGAGATTTTTTCTGAAAATATTTTGATTATGGCGAATGTTATATATCAAAAAAGAAAATAACTAGTTGTATGGATATGGGTTGGATGGTCGATTTGAATAATAGTATGGTAAACTGGCCAGGAATTTTTATTTAAAAATGCTTTTGTAATTGATCATTTATAATGCCACGGAGCAATAAGTAAACAAGGTGAAACTTATGCTGTTTGAATCTATACTGTTGTTTATAATATCCATTTTTAAGGAAGTTTATTAATTGTATTGAGAAACAATTTCTCAAAAATGGAATCAAAATGTTAAAACGGTACGTATTTTTCATTAAAGGTTGATTGCTGTCCCTAGTATATATAGACAGTATAATATGAAAATCAAGTTCATGCAAATTGGAAACAGCTTGTAACGATGGTACACAAAAACATAGCAAGAGGGCTATGACGAATCGGAAACCCTCTTATCTATTGGGAATCCGACGAATGACGATGGCGATTAACACCGTATAAACCACAAAATGTAGATGTTAAGTGGTATAACCACAAATGGGGAGAGTTGAAGTTATGTCATGAGCCCAGCCGTTTTCGTAATAGCGACGAGCGCTACTCCTAACAGTTCACGTTAGGTGGGGGATGATGACATAACAAAAGGCGTATGACGTTGAAATGTTAGTGCTGTGCTGCAATAGTTTTGACTAGTTTTGCATATTTACGCCAAATAATGAGTGATGACCGATAAACCATGGTTTTTTAAAAAACAAAGATTTTAGCAAATGCGACTAAAATCACACCACGTGAATTTTACAATAACTTATTTTTTAAAAATTTTAAAAATATTAACCGAAAACAAAAGTGTGTGACTTGCATAGAGGGCAACCAAGTGTAATCGGCGCCCTTTGCAAACCCCAAGGTTATTAGAAAAACAGGTTGTTGCATGGTAAGTCCTGACATGAACAGAATGAAATAGGTCAGTGTGACCGTCCACTTAGATTGTAAAATTTTAAGTTGAGAACAGAATAAATAAATTAAATAAATAGAAAAAATAAATAAAAAATAAATAAAGCTAAACTATTAAAGCATACAACCTAAAAAGAAATGGTAAGTTAGGGTTTTTGAAATAGTCATTTTACAGTGTTCAGGTAAAAAAGAGATTGAAATGAATGAAATAATTTTGATGATTGAGCTTTATACAAAATAAAGTAAAAAACAAACAAATAGCATTAAATAATAAATTTCACATAGTTAATAGCGCTTAAAACTTTTAATTTTAACAATTCCATCGTCATTTTTACTGCCAAATGAAGACGACGTAAAAGAAATAAATATGAGATCAAAACGCATGGCAGGAAAGAAAAACAAAGAAGTCGAACATATAATCTTTAACAGGAAAACTAAAAAGGGGTAGAATAAAAGAAAATACACGTGAATTATCCTCCTCCACAACATATAGATTTGCCAGAAAAGAAAGGAATCGTGAAATGATAAAGTAAAAAGAGAAGTAAGGAGACATGAAAGAAGAAACCGTGGAAACCTTCAACAAGAAACTATCTAGAAAAAGGAAGATACTAATTACAATCTTAAAAATCATGGATTATGAGAAACTTGTGAGACAACAAAAGTGGGAACAGTCGAAACTAAGGTGTCTTGAGGATAAGGCAAAAGCATATTTTTACAAATCCAGTAATGCCATCAGACTGTTCATATACTATGTTGAACTTGAAGGAAAAGCTCCAACTAATTGCTGATATATAATAGTTAGTTAAATTTTCCTTTTTTCAGCATGATTTAAAGTGTTTGGAGGATTTAAAACATATGACTGCACAACTTTGTATTATTCTCAGATTCAATAATTATGTACCTATTCAAAAATCATATAAAAAAGTAAATTGTATTTAATTCCCCATTATTTATATAGTATTATAAAGCATGCTTCAACATAATGTGACAGAAAGAAAGAAACCACTTTCTAATTTAATTAAGTAGTAAGTGTATTTATATCCTACAACAACATATAGTTAGTTTGCAAAATATTATACAATTTCTATAACTACTGTAGGTATCTACCACAGTATGTTTGGTAAATATTGAATGAAATAAATGACTCATTAAAAGTGCAAAAGCTAGTGGTAACTTTTTTTTTAATATACATAGATTGAAAAAAATATACAATCCAATTGCTTTGTTCTTTTTTATTTTTTTTTTTTTCTAGTTCAATTTTAACCCAGTCCGGAGAATGAATTTGAATGTAGCATTCGTTAGTGACAGTCATTCACTTCATTAGATTCTCGACACTGGGTTGGTGTAAAGTTACCAGACAACCTGTCTATGTACTCCACACTTGTAAATATTAGTTTTGGCCCGTCCGCACTTGCCGCTAAAAACTCTACCAAAACTTTCTATCGAACTTACCTTACTAGAGGGTTTACTGTACTGTGTTTGCAAATCTGTCAAAACATTTTATCCATAGAAAATAATATAATTGATTTTAATTACTATTAAACTGGAGAATAAAGCCACATTAAAGTTAAAAATATGTTTATTCCCAGTTAAATAGTAATTAATTTTTAAAATGCTACAAGATAAAATAGCTTTACAATATTAAGAAACCGTTAGTTGGCCCAACTTTATTCATAATTGAATTTTATCTCAACTTTTAGAAAATAGGAGACAAATGACAGTGTACATCAATTATTATATATTTAGATAAACATTGGCGTAAAATAGATGAAGGTAACAATTACCCAAAAAACTCAGTATAAATAGTACGGGTGTTTGTACATTTGTGCTGTTTCTAGTAACATTAACTTTACAATCCTTAGACCTTAGAACATGAATCTTTATTAATATACAATATATAGTTTAAAATACATTTAACACTTAACTCTTATAACTTTCCGTAAAATGTTTTATTTTATAAAAAAGTCATTTATTACGTAATTTTAATAATAATTCCCTTATTAATAGATTGTCACTGGACATGGGAAATATACTTTTTTAGAATAATTTAAAAAAACGTAAATTGTATTCAATCCACAATTATATAGGTATCAAAGAGAATATGAGATATGCGCATATATAAAACGTCAATAATTCTTCTAATAGTATAGACAGAGCATGCTTCACACTAATATAAAAAAAGAAAATCCCCACATCCTAATTTAATTAAGTAGTAGTGTTATTCTAATACAGTATATATTTAGTTGCAATATATTTTACAATTTCTATCTCTGCAGATATCTACCACATTTTTGTATACATTGAATGAAATAAATACTCATTAAAAGTGCAAAAGTATGTTACTTTTTTTAATATACATAGATTAATATATTTACAATCAATGTTGCTTTCGTAGTTCATTTTAACCAGTCAGGGGAATGAATTTGAATGTAGCCTTCTTAGTGACGTCATTTACTCCATTAGATTCTCGACACTGGTTGGTGTAAAGTTACCAGACAACCTGTCTATGTACTCACCTTGTAAAATTAGTTTTGGCCCGTCCGCATTGGGCGCTAAAACCTCTCTATCGAATTTACCTTACTAGAGGGCTATGTACTGTGTTTTGCAAATGGTGTCAAAAACATTTTATCCATAGAAAAACAATATAATTGATTTTAATTACTATTTAACTGGGAATAAGCCACAATTAAAGGTAAAAAATACGTTTATTCCCAGTTAAATAGTAATTAATTTAAAATGCCACAAGAAAATAGTTTACAATATTAAGAAACCGTTATGTGCCCGTCATTATTCATAATTGATTTTATCTCAAAAATAGAAGACAATGACAGTGTACAATCAATTTTTATATATTTAATAAACATTGCTAAAATAGATGAAGGTACAATTACCAAAATAGTATAGTACAATTTTGCTTTTCTAGTTACATTAACTTTAAATCTTAACCAAAGAATATAGACGCTTATAGAAGAATCTTTCACTGTTATGTTTGAAAGTTTGCAAAAGATGATCGCACGTTATGAAAAAGAATGAGAGGGTGGATCGAGAAGGGAGCGGTCATGTCAACGCTATTATTGCTTTTAAAATATGAAAGAGTGGGGCAACAAATGCAACAGATATTTTTATGTATAATGCCAGAGAACTACGAACACATAATGCCGCGTGGCCGTAGAATAGGATTAACATTTTTGCGTTTTATAATATTTTTTAAAGAAAATAATAATTTTAACTTTTAATAAATGAATCCTATTAGAAAAAATATTATGATTCGAATTTTTAATTTAAATAGGTACAAATCTACAAATAATATAATAGTTAATAAGAAGAACTCTCTTCTTATTAACTATAAAATTAATTCAACCAATAAAGTCATCAATCACCGGAATTAAATATTTCCAAATTTTCTAAATTTAATAATTTCTTCTTTGTTTTAATATAAAATAACAAAATGTAAAACACAACACTGTTTTTTCTGCAGAATAATGGAAACATGTCTAAAAAGCTTAATGAAAAGTCCTGAGAAAATCAAATTTTTGGTTGAATTAACCCAAAAATTAACGAAATATTTTAAAAAAATATTTCGTTAATTTTTGGGCAGAAAAACAGTATAATAAAAATTTATGTGACGGTTTTTCGTTGTGTTGGAACAAACCTATTTTTAATTCAAAGTTATAAAATGTAAAAAATAAATGCTTTGAATATTGTAAATATCATACCTTTTTAAATTTCAAAATTCAAAATTTAACAATTTAATATATTGAAAATAAAGATTTTATTGTGAAAAAAAAAAACAAAAAAAGCATGGGATTTTTTTTAATCGTAGATGCAAAGTTAAATAAATAGCTCTCGTTCGTACTCCTTTCCCACTTTCCCCTAACTACATCTTTTATGAGATAGTTTAAGCCGACTGCCAGATGTGTTTTAAAGTGTAAACCCTAACCAAATCGTCCATTTGAACTGTTCTTCTATAAGCGTCTATATTCTTT